>CAUYON010165021.1:0-24651 GCA_963573935.1 Arctocebus calabarensis
ATTTATTTTTATTTTTTTTGAGACAGAGCCTCAAGCCGTAACCATGGATGGAGTGGGATGAAATCCACAGCTCACAGCAACCTCCAATTCCTGGGCTCAAGCGAGTCTCTTGCCTCCGCCTCCCAAGTAGCTGGGACTACAGGCGCCCGCCACAACGCCCGGCCATTTTTTGGTTGCAGCCGGCATTGTTGTTTGGCGGGCCCGGGGCTGGATTCGAACCCGCCAGCCCAGGTGTACGTGGCTGGTGCCTTAGCCCGTTGAGCCACAGGCGCCGAGCCGCCTTGATGGATGGATTTTTAATTTTCTTTTTTTCTTTTTGTTTTTTTAAAGACACAAATGGTAGCCCAGTATACCCACTGTTCTGCACCTTTCCTGTTAATGTGTGTGGGCAATTGTTCCAAGTCAGTACATGAAGCTTCTGCCTCATCTTTGCAAATGGCTGTGTGGCATTCCACCATGTAATTACACGACAGTTATTTGATAGCACTCAGGATTGTTGCAGTCTTTTTGCAATTAGCTATGTAAATTTTTCTGAGATGAAATAATGGTAGTAGGAGGCTTTACATGTCACTTGTTTTCAAAAAGTGCTCCTTCCATGAAAGGATGCTGCTGATGTTTGATAATGGCCTCGTCTTCAATAAACTTACAGAAGTGTCCTTAAATCCTTGGCACCTACTTCCACTGGTCTATCCTGGATCTACTATAAGGTGGAATTTGTTTTAGCACAGTGTCATGAATTGTTACATTGGGCTTCATGTATCAGTGTTTTCTAGTATTCTTAAAAAGGGTATGGGAGCTCTCAGATACTCTGTCACCTGAATTCAAGTTTGAGAACCAGATTTCTAGGCCACAGAAGCAGAATACATTCAAGTGAAAGAGCACCAGACGTTGGTGTTTTGAAGCAGTTAAGTGGCTGGAGCAGGGATGTTGGAGGGAGTAATGGAGATGATACTAGCAAAATAGGATAAGGAACTAATTCATTATCAAGCTGAGGGTTTGTACTTTGGAGAAAGCATGGAGCTGTAAAGTTTTTGAACTGGTAGTACGAAAGGAGGGAAGGTAGTGATGAATTATGCTCTACAGAGGTTCATCTGGTTGCAGCATTGTAGTTTTAAAGATGTGCCCAGTGTCTACAAATTCTTTGATGCGTCTCTCCTCAATTGATGGAGCATCTTCATTTCCCCTGCCTCGAGTGTGAACTGGATTTAAGTACTTTTATCATATAGAATATAGCAGAAGTGATAAGATGTCTCTTCTGAAAGTAGTTATAAAAACACTATGGTTTCCACCTTCAATGTTCTTTTTCTTTGCCAGTTTCCCTCTCTCACCATCACTTGTGAAGCAGTCCTGGAGAGAGGGAAGCCAGCTGCCATGTTGTGAGGATACTTCAGGCAGGCACATGAGTGAGATTAGAAGTGGATCCTTCCCCAGTGGAACTTTGAGATGACTGTAAATTCCTCAGAGACCGTGAGCCAGAACCATCCAGCTATGTTGCTCCCAGACTCCTGATACAAAACTGTGAGATAGTAAATATGTTATTTTAACCCACAACGTTGAAATAATCTGTCGTCTATAACCAGTAGATAACTAACAGAGATTTGTACATCTCCTACCTTCAAACCTATTCATATATATTCATCTGTTTTTACTTAAAGTCTTATTGGAACTTCACCCTCAACAAGTCCCACTGTGATAAACTCACCATCTCTTCTTCAGACCTGCTCCTCTTCTTGTGTTTCCTGCTTCCATCATTGGTACCACCAAGCCAAATATGGGAGTTATCTGTAACTCGTTCCTCTCAATCCCCAAATACTGTCATTAATGAGGTCTTGTTTACTCCTTTTATATATTTTATTTAAGTCTTTTTATTCCTACCACATTGTACAGGCCATTATCATGTTTTGGTTTTCTTGCCTAGATTACTTCACAAGCCTCCTAACTTGTCTTCCCATCTCCAGTTTTACATCTTATTATAATCCACTTGCTGCCCTTCAGTTCCAGTGATCTTTGTAAAATATAAATCTGATCATATCAGGCTGGGTGAGGGTGGCTGTAATCCTGATATGGAATACACACCTGTAATCCTAGCACTCTGGATTTTGAAGGCCAAGGCTGGTGTATTGCTTCAGCTCAGGAGTTTGAGACCATCCTGAGCAAGAGCAAGACCTCATCTCTAAAGATAGCTGGGTGTTGTGCTTGGAGGCTGAGGCAAGAGGATCACTTGAGCCCAGGAGTTTGAGGTTGCCCTGAGCTATGGTGCCATGGCACTGTACCAAGGGCACAAAATGAGACTGTCTCAAAAAGCAAAAAAAAAAAAAACTGATTATATCAAACTGATCGTGTTTAACCACTATTGTCATTAGGATGAAATATATATTTCTTAATTTGCCACAGATATATATTTATATATAATCCCAATTTGCATCTCAGGTGTCCTGTTTAATTTAACATTTGTTCTGGAATAGAAAGTATTCCAGTTTTGAGCGGCATCTGTGTCTTGGTGGGTAGGGCGCTGGCCCCATATACCGAGGGTGGCGAGTTCAAACCAAGCCCCTGCCAAACTGCCAAACTGCAACAAAAAAATAGCCGGGTGTTGTGGCGGGCTCCTGTAGTCCCGGCTACTCAAGAGGCCGAAAGCATGAGAATCGCCTAAACCCCGGAATTGGAGGTTGCTGTGAGCTATGATGCCATGGCACTCTACCAAGTGAGACTTTCTCAAAAAAAGGGAAAAATAAAGTATTCCACTTTGAAAGATAGATCATACGGTCACCCTTAACAGGCTGCAAACTCTTCATGTGGTCCCTCCCTTGTTACCTCCCTATCTTCTGCCCCTTCAGTCTTTAGGTACTCCGTTCAACTCTGTAGTTTCTCCTTATCTTCCAGTAGGCTGGTACTTCTTGGAGCCCTACACTTTCCTTCACTGCTCCCCGCCCCTCCCCCCGCCCCCTCCCCACATACATTAACTCATCCTTCTGATTTTTGCTTCAGGTTACTTCTGGAACATTATATGTTAGGCTGTCCTGTCCTCCTGCCTTAAAACATTTATGTTTTTCCTACCATAATCAACTCTCTCATGTGACAGGGTGATAGCAGTGCAGACAGGCCAGTTACAGTAGCTCACACCTGTAATCCTAGCACTCGGGGAGGCTGAAACAGATGGATTGCTTGAGCTCAGCAGTTCTTGCCTAGTCTGAGGGTGAGACTAGTCTCACTCTATGGCCCTCAGTAGAGTGCCGTGGTGTCCCACATCTCACAGCAACCTCCTGCTCTTGGGCTTAGGTGGTTCTCTTGCCTCAGCCTCCTGAGTAGCTGGGACTACAGGCGCCTCCCACAATGCCTGGCTATTTTTTTTTGCTTTGCAGTTCGGCCGGGGCCAAGTTTGAACCTGCCACCCTCGGTATATGGGGCTTGCGCCCTACTTGCTGAGCCACAGGCGCTGCCCAAAGTAACAAACTTTTAAAATCACTATAGTGGCTTGGTGCCTGTAGCTCAGCGGCTAGGGTACCAGCCACATATGCTGGAGCTGGCGAGTTTCAGTCCAGCCCGGCCAGCCAAACAACAATGATAACTTCAACTACAACAAGAACAAATATAGCTGGGTGTTGTGGTGGGTGCCTATAGTCCCAGCTACTTGGGAGCCTGAGGCAAGAGAATCGCTTAAGCTGAAGAGTTGGAGGTTGCTGTGAGCTGTGACGCCACAGCACTCTACTGAGGGTGACAAAGTGAGAGTCTGTCTCAAAAAAACAAAAAAGGCTCGGCACCCATAGCACAGTGGTTATGGCGCCAGGTACATACACCAAGGGTAGCGGATTTGAACCCGGCTTGGGCCAACTAAAAAACTGCAACAAAAAAATAGCTGGGCATTGTGGTGGGGGCTTGTAGTCCCAACTACTTGGGAGGCTGAAGCAAGAGAATTGCTTCAGCCCAAGAGTTTGAGGTTGTTGTGAGTTATGAGGCCACTCTACTGAGGGCAACATGGTGAGACTCTGTCTAAAAAACATAAAACAATAATAATAAAATCAATATAGTAATTGCCTGCTAAAATAAATGCAGTGTTTGTAAAGGAGTGATATACAAGTAGTCATAAAACAGAAGATTGAGCTAAGTATTAGCTCACCCTAACCCAAGTATATGAGTTACTTTTTAAAAATTCCCTAAGATCATAAAGGAAGTGGGGAGAGATGCCCATCTTTCCCTTGGAGCCACCTGCTGACTCCTCGGGCTCTTGTCATTCTTCTCAGCAGCTCCACCCACTTCCTTCAAGAATTTTGCTGTCTGTTTCCTCTACGATAATGCTTTCCAGCACCAAACGTTATCAGGTTAATCCTGGGAATGCTGTTTCTATTTGAGGGTCCTAGAGTAAAATCTATAAGTAAATCTGCATGTCATGTGACCGACGCTTTGGTGCTGACTCCCCCCTTCAACAACTTTTCACTGAGCCTTGTGCTAACAGGTACAAGTTCCCATTTAATACAGAAGACTGTCTGATATTATATTAAATAATATCTTGGGAAGAAATCAAAGTAATTCCTGTGGATATTTCTAAAGGAACAATCGTTAATTTTGTGTAATTTCTTTTACAGTAATCCTACATTAAATGACAGATTTAAATTCATTTCAACATTTGAGTACCCACATCTCACTAAATACTATAAATACTATGAAGTTGTTTCTCTGAGGGGTTATTTAAAAAGGATTTCTAATAGTTTTCTTGGGCTACTAGTTGATTCTAGTAAATACTTAATTTTGCTGAAATGTATCTCTTTAAACTTCTTTTTCTTGAGACAGAATCTCACTTTGTCACCCTCAGTAGAGTGCTGTGGCAGGTTCAAGTATCCTCTTGCCTCAGCCTCCTAAGATTAGAGGTCCCTGCCACAGTGCCTGGCTATTTTAATTTTTTTCTATCAGTCATCAGAAATGACTGATAGAAAAGAAATTGACACTAGATTCTGATTTGTGGGGTATGAGGAAGAAAAACATGAACAATGAGATTTATGTATTTTTGAGAGAGTCTTACTTTGTTGCCCTCAGTAGCGTGCCACTGCGTCCGTCATAGCTCACAGCAACCACAAACTTTTGGGCTCAGGTGATCCTCTTGCCTCAGCCTCCCAAGTAACTGAGACTACAAGCGCCTGCCTCAACACCCGGCTAATTTTAAGAGATGAGGTCTCACTCTTGCTCAGGCTGGTCGAACTCTTGAACTCAAGCAATCCACCCGCCTTAAAAAAATGGCATTAACCATATACAAAGTTGTATATAATTTTATTAAGGATTTGACAAACAGCCAACTACCTGCAAAAAGTGCTTGAATGTGTTGCTGTAGGGGAGAAAGTTTAAGAAACTGTATAGTTAATAATGAGACTCAGATCTAGTTACTTCAAAATAAGTATTTGTTAGAATCAACTAGTAGCCCAAGAAAACTATTAATCCTTTTAAGATAACCCCACCAAGTAAGAGCAGTTAAAATGGGAAAATAAACAAAATGCCATATAGTCAGTTACCATGTGTGGATTATCGAAAAGCTATTAAAAAATTTATGTTATTGTCCTCAGGATACTCAACATATTCCCTGGTAATGAAATCTGCTAGGGAATGTTCATTTCCTAGGCATAATGGAATCAAGAAGTAAAACAATACTGCTCAAATATAAAATGTGATATTTTAAGGCAGGTATGAAGAAAATGCCCTTTAGGGATAGAAAGATCTGAGTCTGAATTCCAGGTCCATGATTTACTAGTTGTATAGCCGTAATTAGCCTGTAATTAGCAAATTAGCTAATCTCCCAAAACTCAATATTCTGTTCTGTAAAATGAAGCTAGTTCTTAAACTAGGACTTAAGAGAATGTATTTTCACAGAACCTGGCACATATATAAATAATAACTGCACAAGGTTAATTCATTCTCCCTTTGCTGAAAGTAATATAATCATCATTAAATGGATAGGAAAATGAAATTGTGTATGGTAGGGGTAAAAGCGGGCAGGAAGTAACGTATCTGATTCAAGCAGGGAAGAAATGACTGATAGAAAAGAAATTGACATTAGATTCTGATTTGTGGGGTATGGGGAAGAAAAACATGAACAATGAGATTATCAGGGAAGAAAATATAAAAGAGCTTTTCTTTTCTTTTTTTGTTTGTTTTTTGTTTTAAAAACCTATGTCATTCGTTCATTGAATAATAATTATTATTTTTTTGAGACAGAGCCTCAAGCTGTCACCCTGGATAGAGTGCTGTGGCATCACAGCTCGCAGCAACCTCCAACTCCTGGGCTCAAGTGAGTCTCCTGCCTCTGCCTCCCAAGCAGCTGGTACCACAGGCGCCTGCCACAACTCCTGGCCATTTTTTTTTTTTTTGGTTGCAGCCGTCATTGTTGTTTGGTGGGCCTGGGCTGGATTTGAACCTGCCAGCTCAGGAGTACATGGCTGGCGCCCTAGCTGCTTGAGCCACTGGCGCCGAGCCTGAATCATTATTTTTTATTAAATCATAACTTTGTACATTGATGCATTTATGGGGTCAGGGTACTTTTCTCTTTTTTTATTCCCCCCCCCCCCTCCAATTTTGGCTGGGCGAGTTTGAACCTGCCACCCCCAGTATGTGGGGCCGACGCCCTACTCCTTGAGGCATAGGTGCCACCCCTTTTCTTCTCTTTTTTTTTTTTTTCAAAACAGTCTCACGTTTTCACCCTTAGTAAAGTGCTGTGGCATCATAGTTCACAGCAATCTCAAGTGACACACTTGCCTCAGGCTCCTGAGTAGCTGGGACTATAGGCTCCTGCCACAACGCCTGGCTGTTTTTAGAGACAGGGGTCTTCCTCTAGCTCAGACTGGTCTCCAACTCTGAGCCCAGGCAGTATGCCTGCCTCAGCCTCCCAGAGTGCTGGGAGAATCACAGGTGTGACTACTGAGCCAGAAGTAGAAGAGGTTTTCAATAATAAACCTAACTTGATCAATCTAAATGTGCTGTTTCTTTTTAACTTTGTCCTGATACAACCTGAGTGGGTATCACAAGCATACCATGTTGCTACTTAATCTGTCTACTTTCCTTCACCTAGTACACAATAGTGAAGACAATTTTTTAATACAGACATCAGTTTATAGGAATTATATTCCCTGAGGAATGTGATATTAAGGCCATTCTGAAAAGTGGCGTCTACATTTTTTTACAATTTTTAATTAATTAATTAAATTTTTTGAGACAGAGTCTCATGTTGCCCTCGGTAGAGTGCTGTGGCATCACAGCTCACAGCAACCTCAAACTCTTGGGCTCAAGCGATTCTCTTGCCTCAGCCGCCCAAATAGCTGGGACTATAGGTGCCCACTACAAGGCCCAGCTGTTTTTTTGTTGCAGTTGTCATTGTTGTTTAGCAGGCCTAGGCTAGGTTCAAACCTGCCAGCTGTGGTGTATGTGGCTGGAGCTGAGCCAAGCTTCTACTTTTTTTTAAAAAACAGGTTACCCATACCTCTGATCTCTTTTTATCATTGAAGATAAAGCAGCTGACAACCTGAAGGACTATGTTCTTTTAACCAGGACCAGTATGTAACTGGTGAATATTATGACAGTTCAATGTGCATGTTTTAGAAAGTTTTTAGTAACCACAGTAAAGTATTATGCTAGGTCATAATAAAGGATCAATAAAAAGATTTCTAAAAAAAGAATTATACATGAAGGTTGGGCTTAGTGGCTCATACCTGTAATCCTAGCATTCTGAGAGTGGATCAAGCAATCCACTTGGATTGCTCCTGAGTCAAGCAATCCAATGTGGATGGATTGCTTGACTCAAGAGTTGAGACCAGCCTGAGCAAGAGATCCCGGCTCTAAAAAAACTAGCCAGGCATTGTGGCAGGCACCTGCAGTATTAGCTACTCAGGAGGCTGAGGCCAGCCGATCACTTGAACCCAAGAGTTAATGGTAGCTGTGAGCTATGATGCCATGATGCCACAGCACTTTACCAAGGGCAACAAAGTGAGACTGTGTCAAGGAAAAGAAAAAAAGGTATACATGCACATAATTTAATAAATCCACCAAAGAAGAGAAAAGGGGCTGAGCACCATGGCTCATGCCTATACTCCGAGCACTTAAGGAGGCTGAGATGGGAGGATAGCTTGAGCTCAGGAGTTTGAGACTAGCTTGAACAAGAGTGAGAGACCCCTGTCTCTACTAAAAAAATAGAAAAATTAGGTATCATGGTGGGTCCCAGCTTCTTGGGAGACTAAGACAGGAGGATATCTTCAACCCAAGAGTTCAAGGTTGCCGTGAGGCAGGCTGATGCCAGGGCACTGTAGCCCAGGCAACAGAGTATAACTCTTGTCTTAGAAAGGAAAAGGACTTAGCTGTGACGTTTTAAAAAAAGTTAATTTCTAGAGGTGCAGGTCTGGTTAGTTTCTACAGATTTGCCCTAGCAATATGAAAGTGTGGGAGAGAAGGCCAGCCTGTAATCCTAGTACTCTGGGAGGCCAAGGCAGGTGATTAGCCTGAGCTAGAGGGAGACCCTGTCACTAAAAAAATAGCTGGGCATGGTGGCGGGTGCCAATAGTCCCCAGCTACTTGGGAGGCCTAGGCAAGAAAATTGCTGAAACCGAAGAGTTTGAGGTTGCTGTGTGACCAAAGGCAATAAAGTGAGACTGTCTCAAAAAAGAAAAAGTGGGGGAAAGACAATCTTTAGAATTGGCACACATGTTGAAATGGTACATCAAAAGGAATATAGAGAAGGCAAGCCTTCAAGATTACAGAGAGGTAAGAAGGAGCTCGTCTTGTTTCTCTTCCTTTGAGATAACTAAGTCATCTCTTTTTGTTTGGCACATTTTATAAAAGGTAGAGGGAGAAGAGGTGGAGCTTTCTAGTTTTACTTCCTTGCATTGTTAATCATAATTCAAAAGAAAGTTGTTTGCATTTACAACCAGCATGATAATCCTAATTGGAAAACAAAATTAAATTTCAAGTGCCAACTTTAAAAATTATGGAATATTCATAAACCAGAATATTACTCAGTAATAAAAAAGAAAACTACTGATATGGCATGATTAATCTCTAAAACGTAATGTTACATCAAAGAAGACAGACAAAATTGAAGTGGAATTGAAGAGGTGGTTGGCCCGGTGCCCATAGCACAGTGGCACTCTACTCTGTCTCAACAACAAAAAAGAGGTTGTTGTTATGATGAAGCTACCTCATTAAAGCTTGGACAACAGAATGAGACCTTGCTCCCTTTCCCCAAAAGAAAAGAAAGAAAAGGCAAATATTGGCAATAGGGTGATTTAAAAAAATGTGCAGCGAATCTTGGTGCCTGTAGCTCAGCAGCTAGGGCACCAGCCACATACACCAGAGCTAGCGGGTTTGAACCCAGCCCAGGCCTGCCAAACAACAATGACAACAATAACAACAAAAAAAATGGGCATTGTGGCGGGTGCCTGTAGTCCCAGCTATTGGGAGGTTGAGGCAAGAGAATTGCTTGAGCCCAAGAGTTGGAGTTTGCTGCGAGCTGTGATGCCACAGCACTCTACCAAGGACGACAGAGTGAGACTCCTGTCTCCAAGAAAAAGAAGAGTATGTGCAGCTGTCATTAAATGTAATCCAATGAACATGTCATGTGATTTCATTTATGTAAAATTCAAAAGCAGGCAAAGCTAAATATATGGCAAAACATTACCTTGGCAGGAGGGGACAGATTGGAATGGTGCAGAAGAGAACTTTTAGGGGTGGTGGAAATGTTCTTTATGTTGATGTGGATAATGATACTCACTGTTTTATACATTTGACAAACTCATTGTAAACTTAAGATCTGTACATTTCACTGTATTCAAACTTTAATAAAAATTTCCTTTGTTATACAAGCTCTGTCTGTTGGAATTTTTTTTTTTTTGGAGACAGTCTTACTTTGTGGCCCTTGGTAGAGTGCTATGGCATCATAGATCACAGCAACCTCAAACTCTTAGGCTTAAGCAATTCTCTTGTCTCAGTCTCTCAAGTAGTTAGGACTACGGATGCCCACCATAGCACCTGGCTATTTTTTTAGAGACAGGTCTCGGGGTCTCACTCTTGCTGAGGCTGATCTTTTTTTTTTTTTTTGAGACAGAGTCTCAATTTGTCACCCCTGGTAGGTGTCAAGGCCTCATAGCTCACAGCAACCTCAGACTCCTGGGCTCAAGTGATATTCTTGCCTGAGCCTCCCAAGTAGCTGAGACTATAGGCGCCTGTCACGATGTCCTGCTATTTTGAGGCAGGGTTTAGGCTGGTCTGCAACTGGTTAGCTCAGGCAGGGTTAAGGCTGGTCTGCAACTCATTAGCTCAGGCAATCCTTCTGCCTCGGGCTACCAGAATGCTGGGAATACAGATGTGAGCCACCTCGTTGAGCCAAGGAATTTTTTTGAGACAGAGCCTCCAGCTATCACCCTTGGTAGAGTGCTATGGCATCACAGCTCACAGCAACTTCCAACTCCTGGGCTCAAGCAATTCTCTTGCCTCAGCCTCCCAAGTAGCTGGGATTACAGGCACCCACCACAACGCCCAGCTATTTTTTTGGTTGTAGCTGTCATTGCTGTTTGGCAGGCCTGGGCTGGATTCGAACCTGCCAGCTCAGGCACATGTGGCTGGCGCTTTAGTGACTTGAGCCACAGGCGCCAAGCTGGAATTTTTTTTATAAATTGTAATTACACCTAAGATGCTAATTCTTTCTTTAAAGGTAGTGATGTAGATTGATTTTAAGCATCTTGTAAATAAAAGAGGGTGGATACATTTCCCAGGACCTATTTTTTTACATGGCCAATGAGGCTAAACTTATTTAAGATACTTTTAAATTTGGAAGCTTTAAAATTCTATTATTAGTTGGTCCTTATTGTAGACTGAGAAAACCCTTCACTTCAATCTATAGTTTCCAAAGTATTGATGCAGTTTTTCTGCTTTAGGGTGCATTGATAGCTTTAGTTGAACATGACATTTCATACAAAAATAAAAACATTTAAATGCGGAAAAAAACAGATGGGTTCCATTTGTCAGAAAGTATAAAATCCTCTATTTATAGTCTTAATAGCCACTGCAGTACAGTGCCAATATGTGGTGCCCAAAAGACCTTCAAAACAATTGTTCTTTGCTTCGGCACCTGTAGCTCAAGCAGCTAAGGCGCCAGCCACATACACTAGAGCTGCAGGGTTCAAATCCATCCTGTGCCTGCCAAACAGCAATGACAATTACAACTAAAAAATGGCCAGGTGCTGTGGCGGGCACCTGTAGTTCTAGGTACTTGGGTGGCTGAGGCAAGAGAATGGCTGAAGCCCAGGAGTTGGGAGGTTGCTGTGAGTTGTGATGCCATTATACTCTACCCAGGGGCAATGGCTTGAGGCTCTGTCTCAAAAAAAAAAAAAAAAAAAAAAAAATTGGGCTCAGCGCCTGTGGCTCAAGCAGCTAAGGCGCCAGCCACATACATCCTTTAAGGTGGCGGGTTCGAATCCAGCCCAGGCGGAGAGCTACAACCAAAAAATAGCTGGGGGGTGTGGTGGGCGCCTGTAGTCCCAGCTACTTGGGAGGCAGAGGCAGGAGAATCGCTTGAGCCCAGAAGTTGGAGGTTGCTGTGAGCTGTTATGCCACGGCACTCTACCCAGGGGGGCAGCTTGACGCTCCTCTCAGGAAAAAAAAAATTGTTCTTTGAACAAAGGACATAAAGTACATGTTTGATGTAGTGTTGGGGACCTAGTTCATAAGAGTATATAAAGTGTGGTTAATTCTTGGGAAGTGTCTCCAAAGCCACTTACTTAGAACAATGTGTAGCTGGAACCTTTTAACAGTAAACTTGCTCCCAAGTTTTGTGTAAGCTAATACCTATTCTAGAGACTGACTAGCACAATTTCTTAGTGATTCTCAATTCTAGCTCACTAAATGAGTAGAATGTATAGCTGCCATTAAATTAACCACCGTGTATACCATTTGTTTTATCATTAATTTCTTCTTGCCCTTGCACATTAAATCCCTTATGTGACAGAGGTTGTTAGATTCACCTAACTAGTGGCAGATAGATAACCTGAGGCAAAACACCCAATACAAGAATACAGGATCGTACAGAAAAGAGCATGGCTTCTTACAACACAAAAATTACAGACAAATCCTTCAAAAGGGAAGATGACAACATTTATTGTTATTACAAAAGCAAATTTAACTTTAGTCATTTGAATAATTGCAAGAGCAGACTAACGGCTTAATCCTCACACAGGCACCAAGTCAGGCACAGTAGGTAGCTACAAATCATAAGGTTTTTTTTTTTTTTTTTTAACCTAGAACACTTTTCCATGCTTTAGGCTAAAACACCTAGCAAACCTAATCAGTTCCCTTTAGTCCTCTTTGTTTTTTTTTTTGTTTGTTTGTTTAAATGAGATCTAGGTATTAACCTGCTGTTTATACCTAGAAAACTAGTCACTAAATCCTACTTTGAGAGATAGCAACATTTCCTTTAGAACATAAACTAGGTAACTAAGAGGTGTATACATTTCCGAGCGCCGAATGTGTGAGTCCTTAAAATGCAGACCTTGCAGACTCAGAACTGTTTTCACTTCCTGCACGTGGAGGAAATGGAGGTGAGGACAATCACTGAGGAGCGGAAGGCTCAGGCTCCTGCACACTCTTCCCTGGGCAGCAGGAAAAGGAGGTAGCAAGGACTTGGGCTGACATCTGCAACACTAAGCTAATGTGCCCAGCAGAGGGGAGCCTTGGGAAGCACAAAAATGTCACTCCATCTGTGCGTCCACAAACCTGAGGTTTCCACATTGTTTTAATGGGAACAGAGGCAAATGTGACAAGGCAGAAAAGACAATTATCATTCCAAGTTTTGCTTAAGAAATCCTGGTGTTTTCTGCCTAATCAGAGTAGTGCCAAACTGCTTTTCCCTTATACTGGAGAACATAAAGGTTTTCATCTCCACTACTCCATCTCCAGGTTCTTATAATAATCCTTATTAAACAACTTAGCTAGCATATTACCATTTCAAGGAAGCATAGGAGTAGAGGTATGTGAAAAGTCTATTTATTGAAGGGAAGACTCAGTAAGTTCTAGGATATTGGCAATCAAAAATATCCTAGAGTTCAAATCAGCAGAAGTTGAACCAAATCTACCCTATCTGAATTCTGGCAGTAAATTGGTTCAGTTACTACTGGGAAATAAAACCACTTCCTATTCCATTTACTATGAAATCTAATGTAACCAACCAACTTGTTATATTTAAATCTAGTATGTCTTTTGAGTTGTGCATTCAAAATTACACTTATTTAACAAGTCACTGCCAAGTCAAGATTTCTAAAGAAACAAGATCGTGAATTAATATAAGATGGATATCACAATGATTAGATCTGCTAGACTCAATGAAAAAGTTAGCTGGAAGAAATTAAAGCCATATTTGAAGACAGATAATTGTCTCCCAAATCCAGTTGATTGCTACTACCTTACATGTCTGTGAGAGGATTAATGGCACGGTTTGTTCTGATAAGGTAGGCCAACATTGAATATAACATTTAATTGTCCTATAATCAGAGCTATAGTGCTAAAACCAGAATTTTCACAAAGGGTTTAAAGGTTGGAAGTTGCCTGATGTTAAGAGCTGTAATCAAAACTGCATATTTGTCCCTTGACTACCTTAAATCCCTACTCAAAGCATTGATGCTATCATCCTGTGAAGTAGCAGCCAAAGAAGTCCGTGCCAGTAAGGAGAGCTGCTAAGGGTGCTGTCCCATATAATAGTCATCAAAGATCAAGGAGTTATTAAGTTATAACTAGTATTCTTGAAGATCACCAGGGGAGTTTAGCTGATTTTTTTTTCCAAAGTTCATCTTGGGAGCAGTTTTTCATCATAGATTCAAATTTTCCTTGGGTTACAAAAATGCATCTGATTGCAAGTCTGACCCCAAATACTTGCAGTGCTTCAGTTGCAAAGATGCCAGTAATTGTTCAGCTACATCAGTTCAAAGCCTCAGATTGTAAAAGCAGTTCTTGTAGTTGTGTAACCAGCAGACAAGTAGGAATTAACTTTTGTTATAGTGAACAATCTGTACTTTTACAGCAGAAGTTTTTACATTCAATTACCATAGTATAATATTTCTAATTTGAAACAAAATAAACATGGGCTTAATTACTCAAGAACACTTTACTATTTGTCCTTAATTTAATGACAATATACACTTAGGCCAACCCTTTTAGTTTGATTTTACATAGATTTTCACTGGATAAATTCATTTTTTAAATTAAAAACAAATAAATGCTATATTTTCCCTTCTCCCATAGTAAGAAATAAGGGATTAAAATGGCAATTACATTAGTTTATTTCAGTGACATTTCTTAAATTCACTTTATTAATTTAAAAATCTAATTAAATAATCTAGCATGAAAGCTTTACAAAGAACATCATTGTGAAAGATGCAAAGTAAATCATGATTATAACATATATAGAGAAAAAACATCTAGGTCTGTAATATATGTAGTCAACTAGTCTATTTTTGCATTGTCGAGAATATAAACACATTTGCACTTGAAGACAGAATGACAGCATAGGAACTTCTATTGCTTTTTGAAGGTCAAACATCTCCCATGCTGCCAGTTCACTTTGGACATTTTTTTTCTTTATCCAAATGACTAACCAGTGAAACTGGGAGTTTAAAATATATCACATTTAAGTGGGAACACTTCTCAAAGAATTTTAAGGCCCATAAAATACTTGATGTTAGTTCACTCTAACATTGGAATTTCCTCTGAATCATCTAATTTTGCAAAGTGCAAGAATCAAATGTGATTTTTATAATTTTGTATTTTGATTATTTGTTATTTTTTAAGAGGTAGGCCCTTCACAGTTGATATCTAAGTTGTTTTACTGAAGAGTCTTGGCAACATGCACATAATATTCTATCAGGTAAATATTTTAATAGCAAACAACTGCTTTTTAACAATGTGCTCAATTTAAAAAGGGGAAATCTACCTTCGGAAATACTTTGTGACTCTTGAACTTTTAAATATTCATTGAAAATCCAAGCAGTTGCTAGTATTTATTATTGTTAACATGGAAGCACAAAAGAAAATATGTTCTGATTAATGCTCCCATCTTTCTCAGAAAAATAAAAGCCCAGATATTTGTAGCCATAATAGAATTTATTTAAATTCCATGCAATCTAATAGCCATGAGTATAATTATAAGAAGCCACAGGACAACAGCTTTGTCCGTAAGATGTAGCCTCATTCATGAAGTGAGTGGGAATTCCATAGTTAAGAAAATACTATTAGATCAAGTTTTACGTTTTGTGACTAAAAATATAGTCTGACTAGGCTTTTTTTTTTCCTGAGGAGCAAGATTACGGGGAAGAGATGTCATTAAATATATAACTACAAAGTATCTTATGAAGAGAGAAATCACAATCTAAAAGAAGCCAAGTCTTTTGATAAATGGCAACAATAAATATCAAAGGGGCTTCTGATAAACTCAGAAATTGTCCCTTCCAGTTCTTTTATTCTCATGAAAAATTTCAAAGTCATGATAGTTATAGCAGAAAGTCATCCTTCAATCTAAAAACCACCACAGTGCTATGCTGTGGTTCAACTAAATCTTGGTTAGCAAATTTGAGGTTTATGCTTAAGAAAAATGAAATTTACTTAACTGAGAGAAAATGGTTGTATACTGTGCTTGATTCTATTTATCACTGGTGATTTTAGTCTGTGCAGATTCTGATGATTCTAAATATGTGTTCCTTTAATTGCTGGATGGAGATTTAGCTTTAGCCAGCAAGATCATCCAACCTTTAAAGTTACTGATAGAAGAGTAAATTGAGTAAGTTGTAGAACTGGTGCTTGCAATGAATATGGTTTTCATAGGAGATACATGCAGCTCTTATAAATACTAAAAGAGGCATTTTTGCCTGGTCTTAACATGCTTTCTTTATTGTAAATTCCACTAATTTAATGAGTTAATAGAATTTTCCGTAGGGGTACAATTTCTTTAAGCTTTACTTATAAAAGCTACAGTATGCTGTGTGTTTTTATTTTACAACTTACTGTGTTTAAGAAATTATGTTAAAATATAAATTAGCAGAAAATAACTAATAGACCTAGTAAAGCAGTGTCACAGTTGCATAAAGGGATTTAACTGTATGTATGCATTAACCATCAAAAGAAGGGTCAAACTAATCCTTTCCTTTAATACAAATTTGAATATTGTTTGTAAATGCCTCATTTAAAGTAGTGAATAGGGAAAGAGTTTAGAAAAGTCCAAGTAATAAAATGTAGTCAATTACTTGGGAAAGTTAAAAAGCTAATGCAACAATGTTACATAGATAAAAAACATTATTTAAAAGCAATTCAAATACCGAAAAGGATTTCAAATCGAATATTTTATTAATATGGTAGTTGTCTTTGTAACATGTGCATACACACTCGCACACTCAGAATGATCTGCCTGGGGAAATACTACTAAATATGCCTAAAGGGAAAATGAAAAATAAAAAAATTCCTGTAGGTTTTCATTATTGTACACAATTATGTCCACATCACTTATAAAGCTATTGCCAAATCTGTCCAAGGAAGCAGAGTTTGAAGAGGAGGGTGAAAATCTCAGGAAAAATTCAACAGTGGCATAGCAGAGCTCTCAATATGAGAAAGCTGACATAATGTGGACTTTTGCTGTGAATTTTCTCTTTGCAAAACATGGGGAGTTTATCAATGGGCAGAAAATAAGAGAAGGCGGTGTGAAGTAGGCTTTTGCAGTCAATTTTCCTCACAGTATTGTGCAGGGTCATCAAGAAAATGCTTAGTCTTTCTCTGGAACCAGTTTCAGAACTTTTCCAATTGCAATGGTCTTACCTAGAAATGAAATTTCAAAAACAAACAAAACAAAACAAAAAAACCTTTCAGTAGTTAACAGCAAGTCTATACAAGGTACTAAAGCTTATTGTTCTAAAACATAAAAAAAATTTTTTGCAATGAAAATTACTAGTTAACTGGCTTTACCACCAAAGCCATAATTTCTGATTAGGTATTCTTAATACGTGGGTCTTAGTTGTGGGAACTAGAAAAGAAATAGGATTTCCCATGTAAAAAAACCTGTCCTTGGACAAACAAAATGGAATATCCATATACTGGAATACTATTCAGCAATAAAAAGGAATTACATGCTACATGGTTGAACCTCAAAATGCCAAGTGAAATAACTAGACACAAAGGACCACATATCATTATATCAGTCCATTTATGGGTTGTCCAAAAAAGGCAAAGTAAAAAAGTAGATAAGAGGATGCCTAGGGTTGGAGGTGGGAATAAGTGGTGATTATAAACTGGTATAAGGTTTCTTTTTAGGTGATTGTAAAATGTTCTACGGTTAGAATGTGGTGATGGAAGTACGTACTGAATTGTATACTTAAAACAGGTCAATTTCATATTATGTAAATTATACCTCAATAAAACTGGGGGAAAAAAATCTATCCTGAAGCAACCAAAAAGCAACTACAATCCAGTGAGCATATCCTCCCAGTAATATTCTCTGGATTGAAAGGGGTAATAAAACCCTGCTGAGTCTTGTGAAAAAGCTAAAAGTCAAGTTATCTTTTAGGAAAAAATAATTCTGGGGTTAAAAATTCTTGCTACCTTAATTATTTTTTTTCTGTCTGCCTGATTTTTATCAGGTTCTGATTGGTAACCAAAATGATCCTTTTGTTATACTACTAGGACAAACCTTAATAAGAGTTTTAAGCTAAGAACTTTATTTTTTAAGAAAGAGTTTTTGCTGTATTGCCCAGGCTGTTCTCTAACTTGTGGGCTCACTTGATCTGCTTGTCTCAGCCTCCTGAGTAGATGGGATTTATAGGTATTAGCCTCTGCACTCAGCTTTAAAGTAAAGCAAAAACTGTCTTTATAGAGTTTTCTCTTTACTAGGGTTCAGGGACTGTATTTATTATCAAAGCTTAGCACAGTTCCTGACACTCAGTGGATATATAGTAAATTTTTGGTAAATGGAGTTGGAACGAACATGTAAATTGACTATTCTGTATCTCAACTGAACTATAAAGTATTTTTCTTCTTCCATTAAAACAAAGTTATATGTAAAGTTTCCCAGTCTTATTTAATTAGAAATAGTAACAATTCATAAGGTTATGTTTCATAACAATCATTTTGCTTTCATACCAAAAGATTTCATGACCTCAAGAAAAGAAAATTAGTTGTTTTGCATTACCAAGATGATGAAGAACATGAATACTAGACCTCTGAAAAATTAGTTATAAAAATGTATCAACCTGTATTTCCCTTTTTTTTTTTTGAGATAGAGCCTCAAGCTGTCACCCTGGATAGAGTGCTGTGGCATCACAACTCACAGCAACCTCCAATTCCTGGGGTCAAGCGAGTCTCTTGCCTCTGCCTCCCAAGTAGCTGGGACTGCAGGCGCCTGCCACAACGCCCAGCCGTTGTTTTTGGTTGCAGCTGTCATTGTTGTTTGGCGGGCCCGGGGCTGGATTCGAACCCGCCAGCTCAGGTGTACGTGGCTGGCGCCTTAGTCCGTTGAGCCACAGGCACTGAGCCTGTATTTCCCTTTTATTCTCTACATATATTCAAAAATATTTTATCATAGAAATGTCTTACAAAGTAAACAAAATTGCTTTCTTTGCAATCCCATTACTCACAAAATATCAAAATTAAGACTCTTCATATAGAATATTATTAAATTTAGCATTACTGCTAAAACATGTAATTTTCTTTTTCAAAGCAGCTAACTCTTACAGTACAGTAGAACCTCCATCGTTGACCACATCCCTACAACAACCACCTTAAGATAACCTAATTGTCATTGACTGGACATGCACTCTAGTAGTTCTAGTTCCTAATGCTGACCACCTTTGTATGTTGACTAGTTTGTTGTATCTCTTGGGTGGTCAACTTATAAGTGGTTCTACTGTACTTATATGAATATTTCTTTGAGCCTGTTGCAATATGTACTATACTCAGATGATGAGGATTACCAAGGAAGGCATCCCATTAGACTTGGTTTAAAATTCTTACCCTCATCTCTTAAGGTAAAACGACCCATCTGAGGGAAGTCTTTAAAGGTCTCAAGGCAGATGGTTCCTGCTGTCCGTAAACGAGCAATGCATACTTGATCTTGTTTCACAAAACGGGGTCGAGTCTTACTTTTTTCTCCTGATTTTTTGTCTACCAAGCAGATTAAGGCCTATCCAAGAAAAAAGGATGAGATCAGAATAATTCCAAATACAAGAATCTTTAAGAACTGAAGTATAAATTAAAGTGCATCACTATTGCTAATCAGAAATTAGAAAGATAAAACAGACCTAAAACCAAAATAGACAAACCAATCATCATAAAACAAACTCACTGTTATTTCCACTTCTTCAATACAGGTGTGAATGTGCAGCACCGCATTATACCCTGGGCAGATGATGGATTTGTGCTCTATAATCACTATCTGTCAAACAAACAAACAAAAATTCTTATCTTTATCCCTAGAGTAAAAAAGAATTGAATATTGTCAATTGCCATGATATCAATAATTAGTATAACTCAGCATCTCAAGACACCAATGTAAGTTATTTTTGTGTTAGAGGTGACAGTCTTATTTCAATTATACTATGCCCTATTTACCTTCTTGGCAAGTACCTGATCAACTTCAAAAACAACAGGCAAGCCAGGCTCACTGGGTCATGCTACTTAGAAGCTAAGGAGGGAGGATTGCTTGAGCACCAGGAGTTCAAGTCCAGCCTGGGCAACATAACAGGACCCCATCACAAAAACCATCATACACAGCAGGCAGATTTTCTTCTCTGGGACGCCTTTCCTTTATATTCTCCCAAGGAATTAAGCTAATCATTGCTGTTCACAGGTTACCTAGATAGGAACTTATAGCTTTGTCCATTTTTCTATATCCAAAATCCAGTAATAGTAAAGAACCTTACATCTGGCGTTAACCTTTTTTTTTAAAATAGAGACAGAGTCTTACTTTATCACCCTTGGTAGAGTGCCATGGCATCACACAGCTCACAGCAACCTCCAACTCCTGGGCTTAGGCTGGGACTACAGGTGCCTGCCACAACGCCCAGCTATTTTTTTGTTGCAACTTGGCCGGGCCAGGTTTGAACCCACAACCCTCGATATGTAGGGCCGGCGCCCTACTCACGGAGCCACAGGTGCTACCCATGGTGTCACCCTTTTAACAGAACTCAAGAATTCTGTTAAACACACCAATCTTACTCTGTCATTTTCCCAAGGAGAGCAGATTGCTAATAATGGGGAGAAAACGTGTGTGTGATTTCCTTTCTGGAACAACCACACAAACCATGACTTTAGAGCTGCACTCTAGTCAAAGTATTAGATACGCTAAAATTTATCAACAGATCAAAAATAAAAAGGAACTTACAAAGATACTATTCCAGAAAGCACTTATACCATCTTGAAAACCTTATGTATGTGAGATACATGTGTCATGGCTGTAATACATAAATGGTTTACTCTGCAAACAGATGGCCATAGAGAATATTTTGTAAATATTCTGAATAATTTTCTAATGAATATTTTGTGAATAAGGTACATTTACCTACAGTTTCTCATTTTCCCTAAGTATGATGACTTTGAGGGTGGCCTTTGGGACATCCTGTTCTCAGGCTCCTCTACACACTATGAAGAGTGAAGTGCACACCATCCATCAGTAGTCAGGACAAACCCACTGTAGTTCCGGCTTCGTTTAGACACTAAAAATCACTGAGACCACTATAATAACTGGTTTACCTGGGCATCAAATGTGCGTCCAGAATGACAAAGGTTATTAGGATCACAAAGTATGAATCCTGGAAGAATTTCCTCTTCTTCAATTCCTTTCAGTCTGATTTTGAGGTTTTCACCTGGGGCTACAGTATCAGTCTCTACGTCATCGGAAAGTATTCCCAGAACTTCAACGTTGTGCTTTAAAAGAAACCAAGATTGGAGGTTTTCTGACACTTTCACTGCATACAGAATATAAAATCTGAATATTGGTTCAATAAAGGGTTATAAGTCAAGACTGGATATAGTGGCTCACTCCCATAATCCTAGGAGGGCATGGCAGGAGGATTGCTTGAGTTCAGGTATTCAAGACCAGTGTGAAATAAGAGTGAGATCCTGCTTCTACCAAAAATAGAAAAGTGTTAGCCAGGTATGGTGAGGCATGCCTGTAGTCCCAACTACTTAGGAGGTTAAGGCAGGATTGCTTGTCCCCAAGAGTTGAAGGTTGCTGTAAGCTATGACTGTGCATGCCCATTGCACTCTAATAACAGGGTGAGACTCTGTCTCAAAAACAAAATGAAAACCAAGAAAAATCTGTATCCTTCTGTGGACTATTTTATTTTTAAAGTTTTATTTATTTATTTATTTAGAGTCTCTCTTTGTTGCCTCTGGTAGAGTGCTGTGGCATCATAGCTTGTAGCAACCTCAAACTCTTAGGCTCAAGTGATCCTCTTGCCTCAGCCTCTCAATACAGGACTACAGGCATGCCTCACCATACCTGGCTAGTATGTTCTATTTTTGGTAGAAGCGGGATCTCACTTTCACATATCACAACACCGGGCTATGCTTTAGAGATAGGTCTTGCTCTTGCTCGAGCTGATCTCAAACTTGTGAGCTCAGGCAATCCACCCACCTGGGATTATAGGTGTGAGCCACTGCACTCAGCCTTATTTTTTCATTATTTAGAGATGAGGTCTATGTTGCCTAGGCTGGATTGCAGTGACTGTTCCCCTACAAGTGATCACAGCACACTTTGGCCTTGAACTCCTGTCTTCCTGCCTCTGCCTCCTGAGGTGCTGGGACTACAAGT
Organism: Arctocebus calabarensis; assembly: GCA_963573935.1. Classification (NCBI taxonomy): domain Eukaryota; kingdom Metazoa; phylum Chordata; class Mammalia; order Primates; family Lorisidae; genus Arctocebus; species Arctocebus calabarensis. Next base: position 21,803 of record CAUYON010165021.1, read on the forward strand.
ACGTGTCATCATGCCTGCTGATTTTTCTTAATTTTTTGTAGATTCAGGTCTTGTTATGTTGTCCAGGCTCATTTTGAACTCCGGGCCTCCAGTGATCTTCCTGCGTCAGCCTCTGAAAGTGCTGAGATTATAGGAATGAACCACCATGACCAGCCTATTTTTTATTTTTATTTTTTATTAAATCATAGTTGTTTACATTAGTGTAATCATGGGGTACAGTGTGCGGGCTTCACAAATGGGGTACGACAGCTGATTGGAGCTAGCTCCAACCCAAGGCTCCAGTCCGGAGGGAGAGATAACAGCCAGAAAGACCAGCCTATTTCATTTAAAATTATGATCAAAATACACATAACAAAATTTACCACCTTCCCTAATCCCAGCACTCGGGAGGCTGAGGCTGGTGGATTGCCTGAGCTCATGAGTTCGAGACCAGCTTCAGCCATAGCAAGACCCTGTCTCTAAAAAAATAGCCGGGCATTGTGTTGCGTACCCGAAGTCCCAGCTACTTGGGAGGCTGAGGCAAGAGAACTGCTTAAGACCAAGAGTTTGATGTTGCTGTGGGCTATGATACCACAGCACTCTATCAACGGTGACAAAGTGAGACTCTCTCTCAAAAAAATGAAAAATGAAAAATTACCACCTTAACCATTAAGTGTACATTTCAATAATATTAAGTATATTCACAATATTGTACAACCAACCAGTATTCAGTACTATGATCTCTTTTCACCTTGCAAAATGGAAACTATACACATTAAGCAATAATTCCCTCCACCTATAGACCTTGGCAGCTACCACTCTACTTTATGTCTATGAATTTGAGTACTCTTAGGTGCTGCATAGAAGTAGAATTATATATTTATCTTGTATAATTGGTTCATTTCACATAGCACAATGTCCTACATGTTCATTTATATTCCAGCATGCGTCAGAATTTCCTTCCCTTTTAAGCTGTATAATATTCTACCCCATGTATGTGTCCCATTTTGTTCATTCTTCCTTGGATGGACACTTTATTTCCACTATTTGGCTACTGTGGATAATGCTGGCATGAACAGTTATACAAATATCAGAGACTGCTTTCAGTTGTTTGCATATACTCAGAAATGCTATTGCTAGGTCATGAGGGAATTCAACTTTTAATTTTTTGAGGAAACTGCTATACTGTTTTCCACAGGAGCTGCATCATTTCACATTAATATCAATAGTGCACAAGGGTTCTAATGTGTCCACATCCTCTCTGTCCTGATAAGTATGAATCATCGTCTTACTGTGTTTTGACTTCTATTCCCCTTTAAGTGTTTTCTGGCTTTTTGTACATCTTTGGTGAAGAAATGTCTATCACTATCTAATACTTCTAAAACACCTTTGTCATCCCAAAAGCAAACTCTGTACCCATTAAGCAGTCTTCCTTATTATTCTGCAAACAGTCCCTTGCCACCAACAAATCTGCCTTCTATATCCATGACTTTTGTGACCACTGTGTAGACAAAATTAAGTAATGACTCAAACTGACCATATATTTTCATTCAGTTGTTCGCCTTTAAGTTACAAAGATAACTATGTTAGAAAAAGTAGGCTTTAAATTGGAAACATATTGGATGGAAGATGTATATGGTGGAATACTGTAATCTCCCATGCATAAGGTATCAAAAAAACCCAATGTCCCATATATAAGGTACCAATTATACCTAAACATTATACTGATAATGGATATCTTTTCTAATTCACTGGCCTGAGAATGAGCACGGTAAATAAATTCTCAAATCCAACAAAATCTCTATCTGAAAGTCCTGACAATTCATGTACCTATTTCCTACATAAGCAATATCTTAGGAGCTATTAGAGAAATCCTCTGGAAAAACACTAATTCTTATGAACAGAGTATCTGCAAATATCAGCAAATGAGCAGTCAGAAATACAGAGGAATAATTGATGGTGATTCTGCATGTTGTAATGAAACACTAATGATGAAAAAATTATACTAAGAGCTGAGCGCGATGGCTCACGCTGTAATCCTAGCACTCTGGGTTACCAAGGCGGTGGATTACTTCAGCTCAGGAGTTTGAGACTAGCCTGAGCCAGAGGGAGACCTCATCTCTAAAAGAAGCCAGGCATTGTGGTGGGCACCTGTAGTCCCAGCTACTTGGGAGGCTGAGGCAAGAGGGTTGCTTGAGCCCAAGAGTTTGAGGTTGCTGTAAGTTATAACACTTTGGCACTCTACCAAGGACAACAAAGGGAGACACTGTCTCAAAAAATAAAAAAAAAAGTTTGGAGTTAAGATTCATTTAGGATAAAGGCAAATGCTCTCCTTTCAAACACAAATTAGAGCACAGCTTAAATTCATTATCTTATAGTATCCAACGTAACTACACACACAGTAAAGCTTTGTAAGTACATCATGATAAAAAGAATTGTCATCCCTGGTTTATTTTCGTAACTTGAAGCAAGTCACTTTACTCTAGAGCCATTTACTTGCCTATACAAAAATGGGGTTGGTGTCTCTTCATGATGCATCTTTTAGCTCTAACATTGTGTTAATAGTGACAACATCTGTGATCGAAAAACAGTTAACACTGCTAGGCACGGTGGCTCACGCCTATAGTCCCAGCACTTGGGAGGCTGAGGCGGGTGGGATTGCCTGAGCTCACAGCTTCGAGACCAGCCTGAGCCGGAGTGAGACCCTGTCTCTAAAAAATAGCCAGCATTGGCTCGGCGCCTGTGGCTCAACGGGCTAAGGCGCCAGCCACGTACACCTGAGCTGGCAGGTTCGAATCCAGCCCCAGGACCCGCCAAACAACAATGACGGCTGCAACCAAAAAATGGCCGGGCGTTGTGGCCGGCGCCTG
>CAUYON010165022.1:0-25615 GCA_963573935.1 Arctocebus calabarensis
CTTTATATAGTGATCAAGGATATGCCATGAAGGATATCTGTAACAGTATGATCAAAATATTTCTGAATGTATATGAATCGTGCCCTGTGATTGCACCAATGTACATAATTATGATTCAATAAAATTATTTAAAAAAAAATATTAATGTGGTAGACAATCCTAATTTCAGTTTTTCATTTTCCTGTTTCTCATAGCTACTCTAGTAAGAATTTGCAAGAGACAACATGGACCCTCCTGAAATGTCATGGTAAACTGAAATTTGGGGGTTCTTTTCTGAGCACAGAGTTTTTGAACAGCTCCCAGGCACCCAAGAGTATTCTCATAATATGTGCATTTTCCTATATTATCTGCATTGATGGCCTGACACATCAGGTTTTACCAAATGTTTTCTTAAAACCAAGAAATACTAGATCTATGTCACTCCCAGTGATCCATCAACTCAGTAAAATGCTTTCACAAAAGGAGATGAGGTTAGCTTGGCATGATCGTCCTCACTGAGCCCATGTCTTCCAGTAGTCAACACATTCCTTTCAAAGTGCTCATGAGACATCTGCTTAAAATTCATTCTATAATTTGACTGAACTCAATTTGACCAAATTTATTAGTCTGTAGTTTTCTGAGTCCACCCTTTTGCAAAACTTGTGACATTTACTTGCAATTATTTGCTCCTGTTTTACATGATTTTTTAAAAGATTACCAGCAGCGACTCCCTGATTCCTTGTCTAAATTCCTTCAGTCCCCTGGGATTAAACTTGGCCACACCTGAAGACATGACCTCATGATATGAGTTAAGGCAAGCTCTCCTTTTCCGGTTATCCTGGGCTAGAATTTCTTTATTATATACATTGTTCTACGTTGTTAGAATTCTGAGACTCTTGAAAGAGCCAGCAGCTTGGATGTTATTGTCCTTACCAGGAAAATTGCTTTAAATCAGCACCATGGCTTCCTGGTGTGTGATCAGGAATGCTACGCAGATCCGTGCTAGCATGACTTACTTTCTGAATTGGATGCTTTTACGGGTTTCTCAACATCAGAGCTTCCACGGCTGCTTGTTTTGTTTCATTGAACACCCTCAGGCACCGTTTTGAATGGGGTCCCCATTCTGAATTGTCACCTCAAGCTTCTGAACTTGTAATCTTGTCCCTAATGCTTGAATTGGAAGTAGCATTAAGTCCTACATACAGCCATGTCCTTTTGTTTTTAGATGAACAGTCTCATAACCAGTTTTGAAATCTCTATGCCAGTAGTATGGGCCTGGCTGACAGATAAAATGGACTCCCCGTGACTAAACTGCTTAAAGTTAAAACAGAATAATGCAGCCGTGGCTGGGTGAAGGAGCAGTCACACACTCTGTGTTCTCAAAAAGATGTAAAAGTATCACAGGAGATCTATTTCTGCAATCAAGGCAAACCAGTTCCTGTTGTTGGTCTTAAGGTAAACGGAGGCCAGAAATCACCTCTCCATCACTCACTGGCCCTTTGAAACAAACATCTGTAAGAGACTTCTAGTCTGGGGCTGGGAAGCCAACCAATTACAGCTCACCTGCCCTGACCAATCAGGGCTCAGCTGCACCAGCCAATCAGAACTAAGTGTGTTTTAATCTCTCATTTGCATAAATGGACCTGATTGGGAACCTGGGCAGAAATTTTGCTATCATGTTTGAATTCTCTCTTTGTTCTCTGGAACATACCTTAATTTTACAGAAGGCTGAATCCCTCACTTTGCAAATTGTTCCCTGGAATTAAGTCTTGCTCCTCCAAATTCCTTTTTCAGAGAACTCTTGTTCACACCCTTTACCTTCCAGCCCGGCCCGCTCTTGCTGCTCTTGTCAGTGTTACCTGCCTTCTCACTGTTCCCTGTCACACACACTGAACACCTCAATGCTGACTGTGTCTCCGGAGTCTACCCCCAGGCTCCACTGACAGCCCTAGGAATTTGTCTAACCAGCATGCTCTCCACACACACTGCTGAACCAAGGGTTAAAGTATCTGCTCTGTAGGACATACCAGATCCCATACTCCGGGCCCTTAAACCATACTCCACCCCATACCATCACCTTTCTGATCAATTCCTTCTTGTCAGAAGACCCGGGATGGCTTATTTGCTCCCACCATGATCTTGGGCTTTGCCACCTGTAGATAATTTATAAATATTTATTAAAATGAACTAAACAGCAATTATCCATCTACATTCCCTTTTGAGAGAGGCAGTAAGTTTTGTAGATGCCCATTTTTACAAAGCTTACGAGTCTGTCCAGAGCCAACATCATCCTTGCAGGGATCCACTAAAGTTCCATTTCTGATCCGTGCTAAGGCAGAACTCTCTCTCACCATCCCCCCACAACTGCATGAACCCCTTAAACTGTTTATAATTCAGTCCTGAAACATTCCAGCCATCCTCAGGATCTTTGGGCTCTGGGTATATTATCCTAGTGCCCAGGGCCTGCCTTGCCTCCACCCCCACCAGCTGGAACCCTCTTATAGAGGCCACGCCACTGCTTGGGGCGGAGCTCCCAAGTACCATACTGGATATTTGCGCGCCATGGGTCTCAACCAAAGGCACAAGAAGTAAACCAGCTTCCAGAATATGTGTGAAAGCATATGGACCTGAAGCATTGCTACACAGGATACACATTGCATTCCAACATACAAGTTCCCCCTGGGAAGCAGGGTGGCCAGTGATTTATAAGTAAATAAAATGATTTTCATCATTCTCCCACCTCACTCACAGATCAGCCAAATGACTCTCAACACATCTATACGAAGCTCTATGTAAAGTTGGGAACTCATGCTAATCAGTAGGATGTGAATTTTATTATTTCTTGCCATTTGTTGTAAACAAGGATTTGAGTGAGATCAATCAGAATTAAATAATTCTTCTAATTATTTCTAAGTAAGTAATCTTACATCTATGTAATAAGAAATGTATTAAACATAATTTTCTACCATTCTGGTTGTTCCGTTTTAGCCTAATATGTTGGAGCAAAAGGTATTCAGGAACAGGACACAGCTGCCCTCTTGTGTCACTTTCATATAATTAAATCTATGACTGTTTGTGATTCAATTAGCTGTACATTTCTAAAAATCACTACGTACCACTACTTTACCACTTCTGAAATTAATATCCTTAAATGGCAATTTACAAAGTACAATATGTGGAAAGACAGCAGTTTCTATCTAAATTTCAGTGGAACTTACTGGCATGAATAGCTGAATATTAAAAAGTAATATCATTTACTCTAACCTTCAGGTCCTCTCCTCTTCCAAATATCCAGATGTCTTAATATGCTTTTCGTATACTCTCATTATATTAATAATCAATATCTAATGTGTGGATTTGTGCTAATCCTTTTACTGGACGCTTGGTGTCCTCATAGGAAGGGAAATGGAAGCCAGTTGTCTTTTGTAACAATTGACCATGGGTATCCCAGGGCCACTGTGGTCCCTTCTTGCCATTTATCAAGCATCTGATATGAGCTAAGTACTCTGCTAAGTTCTTTATAATGAGAATATACAAGAACATGCATAAAAGGGAAACTCTATCTCCATTTAGCAGAAAAAGAAACCCAGAATTAAATAAAATGGCTCAGAAGCCAAAAGGTAATCATGGTCTGATTCTTCACACTGTGATGACGCAAATCAAGACGAATTTGGTCCATTCTTCAGCATCCCTCTACCATCATAGACCATCATCCACGGTTCACAGTCAAGCAGCTTCTCTGCACACTGGAAACTGTCTTCTTAAAGGGAAAGGAAGCTTGACGAGGAAGACAAGGTCATCACCCGTCTTGACACAAGTGACAGTTCTGCTTTTTACTGAGCTGTGTTCTCTTACTAAGTACTGTATCATTCCAGCTCTGTATAGTAGTTCTCTGCATTATGCCAGGGTAGATATAAAAAATAGAAAACAAGTCAAATTGTTTTAGGGAAATTAAGAACTGGGCTTTCACATTGATCAACATTGGTTTGGTGGCAACACTCAATATCCAGATATCAAGAAGATGTAATAGTGATGTAAGAGGATAAACTAATTATGTAGTCTCCATCCTTCATGTTCTGGGAGGTAGAGCCTCTGGAAGAAGTTATACAAAGAGAGAGGAATAAGATGCCATAAGAAAATAGAAACTGAGTGGGACAGCCTGTCACCAAAACCAGGGGAAATCCTGGAGGTGGCGGCAGAGTGAGAGATTTAGGGTAAAGAGAGGCCTGTGTCTCTGCATGGTATTAACATGCAAACCAGCTCCTCCTCTGCAGCTGGCAGTGGGCTCCCTCTAGAGTGGGCATAAAGGGAGAGATCCTGTTATGTCCACTCCAGCTCCATGCAGAGAGAAGCCATGTGTGCAGGTAGGATGGGTGGAAAGCCATCCTTCTGGAGAGTGTAACTTTGCAACAGTAACAAGATGTGGCAATGGATCGTTTGGCTCAAGATCATTGCCAAAGGTTGGAGTCAGAGGAGGAGACACCACAGGTCCAGCCTGGCTGCTGACTGAGCTTCCAGAAACTGTGTGGCATGATAGACAGTCGGGGATTCTGGTCCTCGCTCTGTAACTGACTTGCTGTGTGGCCTTGGGCCAAACACCTGACCTTTCTTGTTCTCCCTTTCTTCATCTTTCAAATGCCTTCCTTGGGCAGTGAGACAGTCCCTCCGTTCTTAATGCCAAGCTAGATTGATCACATCTGGCTGCTCACGAGCACCGATTTTTTCATTCGTGCTGTGAAAGTTGTCAGAATCAAAATGGAGTCACTAATGGTCAAAAAAATCCCTCACAAACAAAGTAGGGGAAGGCCATGAAGAGAGGGTTCTCAGGCTTGCATAATTGATAATGAAAAAAAAAAAAAACTCTACAAACACTATGACCTGTCACAGAAGTCTTCATAACCTACAGGAAAATACTTCTGCAAGGATGTCTTCCCGCCACCAGCATGCCCAACCTCAGACTGGGGGCACCCTTCTTATTGAGCTGAGTAGCCAAGGATAATTCTTTCAAAACAATTCTGGACTCTTCCTCATTGTTTTCCTAGCCAAACCTCGGGCTTCCTTTAACTTCCTTGAATACACATGCAGTTTACTTTAGCACTGATGTTCCCTTGGCAATGCTCTATTCCCAAATAAACATCATTTCTTTTTGTTACTTAGGTTGAGACTGTTAGAGGCTGAACTGTGTTCCCCCCACATTCATATGTTGAAGGCATTAGGCCCAATTTACAGCGTGTGACTGTATTTAGAGACAGGGTCTTTGAAGTGGCAATTAAGGTAAAGCGAGGGCATGAGGGTGGACGCTAACCCAACATGACTCTTGTTGAGTTGATGTAAGAGTCCTTATAAAAGGAAGAGGCTGGGACATAGGTTCATAGCCTCTGCAAAGTGATGAGAGAGGCCTCAAAAGGAACCAGTCCTGCTGATGCCACAATCTTAGATTCTAGAACTGTGGGGGAGGAAAATGTTTCTATTCTGTAAGCCACTCAGTCTGGTTTATCCTTCCTCTTTGAGACTCAAGTCTGAGCTTTCTCTCACTTAGCATTTCAAACACTTAGGGGCAAAGTCCCCACTACCTGCTCCCTTTCCCCCACCCCAAAACAAAATTCTCTCTCTCTCTCTTTCTAATCTGCTCCCTGTTAGGCTTCAGCACACAGTAGGCCATTAACACGCACCATACTCAAAGTGGTTTCTATAACTCAAAGGTACTCATGAAATTAACAGGCAAAATGGCATTTGATGTCAGAAGGGGCTCGATGAGACAGTCACACAAACTGTTGGTGAGAGTTTTAAAAATCAGAAGTTTTAAAACTATCCCTACAGGAATGCGGAATATTCCAGGTAACAAAACAGAAGACCAGGAAAGTAGAGGGGAAAGAAATGAACTGCCAATGACCAATTTTATCAGCAATCACAGAAATGAAAATGCATAAAAGAGGAACAATTAAGCTAACTGAATTAGCAAATTTTGCTGAGTGACAAATTAATAATAATGATCAAAAGCCTTAAAATTACATGTTCCTCTTGCCCCAGGAATCCCATTTTAAGGAACTTAGCCTAATGAAATAACAGTATGAAAATACTTACCGTAACATTTTAGGAGGGAAATAATCTAAATGTCCAACGAGAGGGTTAAATAATTTATCCGTATGAAGGAAAATTTTCAAAAAAATTGTTTATGAGACAAGTATTGCTAAAAAACACATAAATATATATAAAATATGCCCTGGAAGGACATCAATACCCATAGTTTCTGGAGTATTTCTACCCATATAAGAGTTGCTACATGATTTCTTTCTTTTCTGGACTCTTGGGAATAATGTATAGTGAGGATTTTTTTTTTTTAAGTAGAAAAGCAACAGTCTTTAAAAAATGGAGAGGATGGTGTGAGAAGGACAGGAAGGAGAGGAGCACACACAATTGGGAAGGGGGTGACTCATCACAACAGGCCACACATGCGTCTTACAGGCCTAAGACCAACCCTGCCAGTATCACATGTGAAACATACATGGGTGTTCAGGGAGTGTTGGGTGAAGTGACGTGAAAACAAACTGGTCACGAGTCCTAACTACCCAATCTGGTTGAGTTTTAACCTGACGGCAGGTTAAACAACCACATGAAACACTTCCTAGGAGAAGAAAGGGATGGCAAGGACCAGGACAAGATATTCGGACTTCCGACCAGTCCCCTGAAGACCCTGTTGTTTCCTTTTCATTTGTCGTTGCTGAATCTTTAAGGAGATGAGATGCTGACTTTGTAACCAGTGATACTTTTGCTACTGCAAAGCATCCTGGCTTTGGTTTGAGTTCCTCAGGGCTCACAGCTGGGCTAATGCCCCATCACAGGGGCATTAAAGGACAAGAAGGCCAACTTCAGATGGGGGCTCATTCCCTATCTCCCCTCCTACTATACTAAGTAGATTTACAGTAGCAAGAAAAGCAGTGTGGGGATGGAAGGGACACAGTGACAGAAAACAGAAGAGCTAGGATTTTAGCTATCCCCCAAATTAAGCGCCATTGACTAGGACAAAGTCACCAGTTTATTCAGGGCCCTGTCTATAAAATGACTCACTTCTGCCATGTTCTCCTGAAGTTGGTTGGAGTGAAATTCTCTGCTCATCTGAAAATCCCGCAGTCTAAGACTCAGTAGCGTACATGGAAGACCATATATTGCCTGTCACAACACATCCCCCTCAGTAGTGTGGGGGCTACCACAGGGTGTCTGCTCAGGTCTCCTCAGCTTTCCAGAACATTCTCAGACTTAAAAAAAAAAAAAAAAACTACATAAATGCTGAGGTTTCATATAATCCTAAAATCAAAGAATGTATCCCAACTTGTGCCCTCACATGAAATCAATTTTTAGCACTTTCCAGATGCTTCCTAAATCACAAAGGGCTAAGCTATGAACTTGAGTGAGGTATTATTTTCTGGACATCACTAGACTCCAAACAAGTGAAAATATAAATAAGGTCAACACATGGAGCTTCTACTTTCTGATCCTGAAATGATTTTTGAAAGATCCAATTCCATTTGAGGCTAAAACTGAATTTTTCATCCAAGTGAGAAATTGGGAGCTTCAGGGCTGACTGGGCTTCACATGTTTCCTTCCTTTCTGTCCTGCTCCCCAAACTACTGTCCCATAGATACTCACCTACTTGACCTGGTCGTCTTTGGCACTAGGGGTTGATTACTCCTGTTCACTCCAATCAAGCATAATCTGGATCTTTGATATGAGCATGAATATCATTAAATTGAGTGTGCCGAATTCCTAATGGATACATATCATAAAACAACAATTTTAGGGTCTCAGTCATGACCAAGTAACTTCTGTCAAAATACAGAAGCCCCATTTAAAGTTCTGAAAATGTTTCCGTGTTTTTCAAACCTGAAACTTTGGAATGCTACTAAGAGGCTGGTACGATATAATTATCATCCTTGTACCATAAATTCTTCTTGTTCACCTGTTTTGAAAATAAGTCATCAGAGAGCCCATCCCTAGCCCACCCCCATTTCTTTCTGGGATGTAAATTAGAGAGGAGGGGAAAATCTCCCTGGGCCTGCCCCTTGTTTCCCCAGCTGGAGGGTGGCTACAGGCAGGGAGCAATCAGACCAACCCACAAGAACAGCTGCCCAGACACGCCAAGACGGAGCCTTCACAGGTGAGTCACACAAAAGAAGTTTGTCCTGAATGAGCCTCAGGCTCCTTTTCTCCCAACCCCACTAAAATTAACCATAAACCAGTACGAATATGGTTTGTAGGCAAAAGGAACTGTGTGTTACCATATAAGTACAACTTCTAGTTAGATCAGCAGAGCTACTCCCTTTAAAAAAAAAAATACCAACAAGATATAGAGGTCCAGAAATCACTTTATGTGGTACCATCTTGGAAGTCAATAAAAATTCATTCTAAAAGAAAAATGTGCGTTTAACCAGGAAATGTTCATAAATAAATACCAATGAGTCTTCCCACAACAAGCATCTTATTAGACATCAATGAAAGGAATCACATATGTTCAAAATCTTCCCAATTGTTTATTTTCTATTTTATTTATTTTTAATTCAGAATAAGATGAGGGTACATATGATTAAGTTACAGTGTTTGCATTTGTAAGGCAGAGTTTAAGTTATAGCTGCGTTCTTCACTTTAAATGACCCAAGACAAAGTATACCAGCTTTGCTAGACTTTTAGGGGAGGGAGATATTCAAAATTCTTGCTAGAATCCTATAAACAAAGCTACAATTTACCTTGGAGCAGGATGTAGTCTCAGTAATTACCAACAAGTTTCTTGCATTTCAAGTAATTTTTCTCCATGTTGCCCAGTTAATACAGCACGTCTAATTCATATCTCACGTTAGATGGGAATATCTATGCTCAAATCTGTGAAATCTTAAAACAGGAATGCATGCTTTAAATTATGTTTCTGCTGCCGACTGTACTACAATAAACTCCAGTAAACAGACTTTCCAAAAGTATGCAGAGAGGAAGTAAGGATACAGGAAAGTCTAATAACCAATCATTCAAAAAAAGGAAGTGAAGTATTCCACATCTGTGAAGTTTTGTTTCTAGAATTAATTCTTTGCCGCCTGCAGAATGTTATTAAAATGGAGTCAGTCGTAATTAGCATAATAAAAAGGTATACAAAAAACATGCACATAAAATCGTGCGTGCACACCCTGACTTTTGTACACAGTGAATTTAATTGTATTAAAAATACGAAAACCTGCTTTTGCTACGTAAAATTTGGGAGAAGGCTGAAGTATTTCTGTCACTAACTTCTGATGACTAAGTTTTTCCATTGCTTAGATGAAGTTGGGTGGGCCCCATGCAGCATCCAGGGGTCAGCTCAAACAGAAGTGTCTCAAAGAGCCTTCAGCAAACCCCTTCCCAGCTACAGGAACTCAGGGTACACTCAGCTTCCCTTTCATTACATTTCTTAAACTGTAATTAAGTAATTAATTGTGTAAGTATATAATTAGCTGTTTGATATTAGTCTTCCCCTACCAGGATGAATGCCTTGTGAGGCAAGGGCCTGTGTTCTATGCCTTGAATTAAACACGGAATAAATATATGTCAAATCAATCAATTACAGTTGCTCTTTCTTTTACCTTAATCAACAGCCACCCTTGAGCAAATCTAGAAGAATTAAGTTTAATATAAAGCTCTGCTAGGACAACTTAGCTTTTATCTTCTTTCATCAAAGCCCATGATGAGCCCAGCTATTTCCTCCTTCTTTGGCAATATTTAGAAATCAGTGAGAACATTCTCTAAGCAACAGCCTCTCCCTGCCCCCCAGTCCTTTCTTTGTATGTATCTACTGATGAAAGTTATACTCACTTGATATTAATTATTGAAATCCTTCACAGGGCTCAGGGCAACAACTCCTTACTACTAAATAAAGTGGTTTTTACTAGGAAACATTAAGTTATAACAAAATTTAAGACATTTTAACTGGAATAATATAATTGGTATTTCAATCATATTTGCTACTTAGTGTTTCATGGTGGGGGGGGGGATGTTGTGTAAATCTTTTTGCTTATTTATAAAATTTGTTCCCTGTCAAAATGTTATCCTTTCACATAATCTGTGAGATATGAAAGCCCTACGGTTTGTGCACAGAGACATTCACAAATATGGTAGCCGTGTTCATCGAACCTCTGTGATTGCCAGGAACAGAGCGACTCTCAAAAAGGAAATCGGTTTATGTGCAAAGATGGGAAGCAGCAGCATAGGATCTGGCTTCACAGGGGACCCTCAGGCACGGAGGGACAGCAGAGGACCCAGCCCCACGGGTGGGCAAATTTCACATGCCCAGATGAAGGGTGGGCACTCCCTGGGTAGCAAGGGTTGATGTTTCCTCATAAGGGACCCCCATTAATAGGGTGGGGGGCTCTTAGTCAGCCTTTCTGCTTACTCACAGCTTAGACATTCTCCTGACTTCTTCCTCTACGTCTTTTAATTTTTAACTCTACAACCAGTTAGCCAACTTGCTCTCTACTTGACCTCAGACCTCTTGAGAGGGATTTGAACAGAGTTAGTCACCAACCTTCCTGCTGGGCGAAGTTCTTGTGCAGCTCTCCTGGATCACGTCAGTCTAGTCAGCTGTGACCAGAAAAGTGAGGTCACGACGGACAGAGCATGATTATCCATGTAGAACAAAAATTAATTGGGCTTCATGGCCTTGGACATCAACCCTTGGAAAAAGTCAAGAAGTGTTGCTATCCTGGGTGAAGAATTAGAAACTAGTTCATGTCAAGAGCAATCTCATGACTACACTTTGGAAGCAGAAAAGTCCCCCGTTTTCCCAAGTAGGAGAAAAGGAGTTTCAATTTTGTTCATTTATTTCTATTTTTCTCTTTCATATTGGCTAGTTGGGGAAAAAAAGCAGAAGGAATCTACAAAGATCAAAATGCCTTTGTGTAAATGCTAAATAAGCACTGGGGCCATGGGTTCTAACATTGACTTTTCACCTTTTAAATCCATTTTCTCATCCTTTGTTTTTCATCAGAACTCTGCTGCCTCCAAATACAAACATAATAGACAAAGGCCTGAGACTCATGCTTAGAACTCCAGAAGGGAGTGGAAGTTTACACTTGGATCATGTCCAGTTTTCTGCCATCCCAAAACTCTTATTCAATCCCTCTGTCTAGGTAAAACAGATGACATCAAAAAACAAAACCTTTCTTTTGTCTACTTTTTAATTTATTTTGTCTGAGAGTTTCTGTAGAAAGTTACTTTTGGTGGATTTATGGTGGGCCCTCATGCCTCAATCACCTGTGAAACCAACTTCATAATATTTTAAGTGAGGATAATAAAAAGATAAGCATAGTGTACTCTAAACCTAAATTATAAATTATCTATTGTCAGAAAAAAATCTTTCTAAGGGATTCATTTCTGTGACTGGGGTCCTAAGAGTTAATACATAATCATAGAAGAAAAGAAATAGTCTCAGAGGGATAAAAAGATAGTGAAGTCTTCAAATAAATAAATAATGGTACTATTTTGCAATTTCGAACATCCTGAGCAGGTTTGATTAAAATACGCATTTCATCCTCTTAGGATATAAAAAACAAAAAATTCAAGATTGGGAAGAAGTATTTATTCTATCAGCAGGTGTTATTTGCAAAGTTTATCAGTTTTCATTTAGGAAGGGTTATATGCCAAAGAGAAATCTTTACAAAATAATACAGTAAGTCTAAAATCCAAGTCTCAATAGATTTATATGAGAGCAGAAATAGAGGATAACTCACTTTTTCAGGTATGAGAAAATTAGGAAGAAAAAAGGCAACTGTGTTCTATGATAAGTGAGCTATTCTTAATCAAAAAATCAGAGTATTTTCCTGTTTCCTGTACTCAGTTTGGGCCTTTTCTATCCTTCGCTCCAAGCCATTTCTTCCATCTTGCATATACAAGAAAATTAGAAATGTATTATGAAGGACATATGAGGAATTTAATTTTAAAAGAAGTTAACTACCATGGTGCCTTATTTCAGTACTTGGATATAAAATCACAAAGATGCTCAGCTTGAAAAAATGTAACATTGTTATAACTTAAAATTAATCTCATGTGGGGGAGGCAAAGACGATTTGAATGAATCACCGATGTAAATGTACTGAAGCCAGCACACACCTCTGATTTGCTGGGAGTCCTCGGTCCCCGCGTCTAAGAACCCATGCTCCAAGAAATCACCGCGAGAGCCAAGAAGTAGAACCATTTTGTTATATCCTGCATTTATTTAAGCAAACCAAATGTGTAGAGATAGGAAATGAATGTGTTATGTTTTACAAATACAGAAAGAAGACAGAGAATAATTAGGCCCTGAAGAGAGTGCCTTTGAGGACGCAGTTCTATCATAGTAGACCATTTGCAGGGATCACATAAAAATCATGGCCGACACACCCATCTTTCATTCTTATTTTGACATCATTCAAGTAGTTTCAATAGCTAAATCAGCAATTTGCGCTTAGACAAATATAAATACTAACGATTACGGTAGCCTTGAAGGGTTTGTGAGTGACTATACTATACATACGTGATACCAGGCTAACTCTGATTTCAGTGCTGCTGTGCGTTGCGCAGGGGGAAATAATGTCTTATCACACGTTTACTGTGACATCCACTAACATGTGAACTAGTTTGCATAGGTTAGTCCTTTGGGCAGCACGATGTTGCTCTAGTCCACCAAGGCTTAAAGATTCACAGTGTAGAGGAAAGAACATGAATTAAAGCATTTCTAGTAGAATATATTTTAATAGCTGGTGTTGGCAATTTGCAGAACAAAAGCCAAATTATATTAATAACATTGTATCCATTCTGTAAGCTCCCTCATTTACAAAACATCAGGTGTTTCCTCCAAAACGGTTAATGCATTCAAAATTAGTACAGCCTCGCCATGAAATCATCAGCCACAATTCTATATATTTCGGAGCAAATAGATGCCAAACTGCACGATGGTTCAATTTTGCATTTCTATCACAGGTCAGAGATCCACAGTGCCACATTGTACCTCTCACAGACTCGGCACTGCTTCCACCAATGCTCAGTAATTCATGGTGTGGACACGGAAGAATGGAACTGGAATGCAGTTTTCTCTCTTCTTTTAAAAGAAATAACTCCTAACAGCAAGTAGGTTACAAAGAAATCTATACTATGCAAACCGGATACCATATACCAAACATAAAAAGCCTAAGGAATTCCCACGAATATACTGAAGTAATATGGACAACTGGGGGAAAATTCGCCCGGGTATTCTTCCAGGCTATGGAGTTCAGTAGTCTAAGCATCATGGAAAGATGGAAAGATGACCAGAGAAGCATCATACAGTGCCTTGACGTTTTCAGTCCTCAATAGTTGACAGACAGTTGCCTACCAATGATCCTAAAGGGCATGGAATACTTCAGAAAGAGACTTCTATTTTAGCATCCTTAAATTAGTATACATCGCTTCCCACTTCACTAAAGCTCACCCACCTCCGTGGGCCATTACTCCAAACAACCACAAGCTAGCCACTGTTAGATTATCAGAAGCAAACAGCTAAGGCTAATAAACTTATAGAAGGACGTTCAGCTTGGGGAGTGGATTTAGCCTCATGACATAATTATTCTTTCTTACAACAGGTCCCAAACCTGAAATTAATGCTTATACATCTCAACATATATATATATATCTGATCCACAAAGAACCTTTCAGAAATAGAAAGAAGGCAGCAGCAGTTTCTAAAGTTCTAACCCTTTACAGATAAAGTACAATCAGCAACCACCATTAATACCTGGGTAGGACCCACTTCTCACCATAAAAGATATCAATCATAAAAATATTACTATGGAATAGGCAGAAACTTGCTTTCTTGGTTTTCTTTCCAAGACCATAATGAACAAATAAGGGTTATCAAAAAAGGCACCTATTTTTTTGTATATATCTGCATTATAATTTTGGTATAAACTTTATCTGCTTTATTTAGGGATATGTTACATTAAAGGTCACATGTTTTCTTTACCTTTAAAAAGATTCCACTGGGGAGGGATGAACCTGAAAATGAGGGGCACCTCTTGAATTGCCACTATCTGTTTTAGAAAAGTCTTCTAACTCCCAGCGTGTGATAAAACTCAGCACAGGGAGGATAAGGAGAGAGAGACTGGTAAGTCGGGCAAAACGCTATCTCCATCCTCTTCAAGCAATGTACCTGGAGGCCAGAGAGGGGCTGGTCTAATCTCATCCTAATTCCCACAAGGTGTCTGGGAAATTGTGCTTCCAAATTCCCATGTGGTTCATGGGAGTTGGGAAGGCCTGGGGCGATGCAGGACCTCCAGGGAGCTCTGGCTCCAGATCAACATTTCAAACTGGGCTACACTGCGGGTGTGTAAACAATAACAGGAAGACAGGACGAATTCATCTTGCCATAGGAAAGAAAGAGAAAGATTTCTAGAAGAACAAGAATCACTGGTACAAACACGTCCTGCAAAAGCTTACAACCAAATTCATATATTCTGCCATGACCCAAGAGAGAGATGATCCACGTTCAGTTTTGTCGTCGGAACCTTTTAAAAGTGTTATCAAACTGCTCCTCGCGCTTTGGTTGGGCTTGACTGAGGGCACATCCATATGGAGAAAAGCAGGTGCATGTGCTTGGGCATTTACACAGCCATCTTTCGTTTGATTTTTAAGACTTGTTTTTAAACTTTTCTTTAGCTGCGAGCATTCCCTGTCATCCAATTCAAGGTGGGAAAAAAGCATGTGGAACATGGAAAAGTTGTTCGAAATGGTAATATTTTAACTGATGCTATAAAAAGATAGCACTTTGGTATTATATATATCTTTCTGGTATTTCTGCTGAGATGCTCGCTATCCTGACAAGCTCCAGTAATGATTGCCAACACTATCAACTTATGACCCAAAGAGCATGCAGTGACTTGTTCTGCCTTAGTCTTCATGGCAAAATAACTACCCTGTAATTAAATTCTGAGCAGATCTTAATTCCTAAAAGTTTGAAGCAGAAACATCTTGCTATGCCAACAGAAGTGAAGCATAGAAGTTTTGGAAATTTAGTCCCCAAATCTGTATTGATTTTTATATGTGATGAGTCTGGTTTGGAAATCAGTGAATGAATAAAACAAGAAACATCAAGCTGCTACTTTATGGTAACTTCCCCAATTACAAATACTATTACAAGTCAGTTTCCTTCATGCTTCTCACAAATGTGCTATTAACAAGAAATTATACTGGGCCTACATTTACTAGGAAAATTTAACCAACAACTGCTATTCCTTGTAATCATAAAATGTAGCCTACCTGGGTGAGATGTAATTACATATTTAATATAATAAGATTGAGCAAGTGTATTTCATCCAGTTTAACTACCCAGATTTTTGCAAAAATATGGTAAGTTTACTTTTTCTAGGTTTGTATATAAGACATCGAAACAGAGATGGGGTTAATCAATTTATTATGACTAGCCATTTCAATAGGAGAAAAATTAATCAAGCTAGTTATGTAGAAATCTGTAAAACCCCCTCAAAAAAATCTCAGGCTGTGTGGTTGAATTTTCCTCTTTGCCATTTCATGTCAGTGTCACATAGATACAGCTTCAGTGTAATAAAGCCTATTTGCTCTTTCAGCTTAACAAATAAAACTATAGATTCTCATTTGTAGAGAGTGCCAAATTTTCAAAAGCGTGTGCCAGCTTTTCAAAGGTGTAAATGAATCAGCGATGGCCTTTGGACAAGTGAACATTTCAAGGAAAAATGTTTGACAGGATGTGTTGCTAATTTCTTTGACTATGCCATCCAAGGTGGATGATCCCCAAGACACATGCATTTTAATACATTTTTGTAACTTTGCTTTTTCAGTTTATCCCAACTATAAAGTCTGACACTGTGTGAATGCTACCCTGTTGCAGGTCACAATAAAGGGACACGATCAGAAAAATACAAAATTGTCTTTGATGACCTTGACTTCAAGCTCCAGGTGAAATATTAAGCCCTACCAGCAAATCTGAAGCTACTCATGGTTGTGACTCTAGCATAAGCCTGCAAAGTCACTCCTTTGAAAGTCAAAACATAACAGTTTCTTTCTTAGTGAACAGCCTGTTGGTCCTGTACTAAAAATCTCTAATACATTTGTATCTTGTTGCCTAGAGGTGATTTAGAAAAACAAAAGTCAGAAAGTGGAAGGGAAGTCTTTCGATTAACCAGGGTTGGTGGCTAGATTTCCATTCCAGAATCTGAACACCATCTGCCAAAATAAGACACCAGACCATCCCTACGTGGAGTCGGTAGCTTTCCTTTGTTGAGATTTTTTTTTTTCCTCCTTAATACACTCCATAGTCTATTCTTTCACCGGCTCCTGTAAATTTTATGTTGAAATCAATGGTGGCGTTATGTTAATGAAAGCTGTTCAGTAAACACCTAAATCACTTATTGGCTAGAGTATACGTGTATATCCTAAGGTGTAAATCCTTCAAAACTAGAGTGCAATGCAGCAGGAAAATCTCAAGCAGATTTTCAAAATAGATGTTTCCGATGAGCTGGCCGCTAGAGGAAAGGGCTTTTAGGGACGTCACCCTTTTTGCTTTAATAACAGGAAAGGGCAGTGCAGCTGCCTATGTTACAGAAGCCTAAAAATACATGACATGCAACAGGGTAAAGGCTACTAGGGAAATTATATAGATGACATTAACATTTGCCTTCTGCAGAGTAGCAGTGAAGATATTTGGTCCTGACATTCTATGGAAATCAGCATCTACTTGGATTCAGAGAATGTAAATAGGAGATGCCTTGGTACAACTGAGAAATAAATAGACCCCAACGGGCCTGAGGAACAAGAAAGTTTCTCTGTTTGGCAGAAGTTTCTAGATCCCTAAGGCCACCGGTCAATATGATTTTAACCAGAGTATCATTCTGCCACTGCTTATGTTTTTTTATGTTGGGCAATTTTCACTTGAATTGGAAATTTTCTAATGACTCAAAAGACGAAACAGGTTTTAAATCATTGGCTGAGTTACTGAGTTCAAGAGAATTGGTTTCTGGTGATTCCAAAGTTGACAAATAGGAAATCTCATATACTCGTTACATTTAAAGGACAATCAACGTCTCTATTAAAGTCTACAAAAATACATTTTCCCAGAAGGGTTCAATCGCCAATCAAAGGAAACCACAAACGCAATTAGCAGCACCAGGTCTCCAGACGTTAATGATTTTTGTTTACAGGAATTACTGACAATGCTGCTGTTTTCAGCCCAGAAGTCATTCCTTCTTCCTGGTACACCTGTGTGTCTAATTGTCAAAGGACGGATACATCATTGTAAAATAACTGCCAAGTTGTCTTAAAAGTATTTTCTATCTTTTAAAAAGATTCAGTGTAGAATACATTAGAATAAAGCTCAAAGGGCAAGGAGAAGTGATTAATTAACAAACTCGATGTAGTTGGCGGGGAGCATCCCTGTCCGCCCAGTTCTCTGCACCGTGCCGTACATCCAGCCGTCATCGATGGGCTGCACGTTGACGATGTAGTCGCCGTCTCTGAACGAGACCTCATCTTCATCCTGGGCACTGTAATCGTACATGGCTCGGTAGGTCCTCTGAGAAAGGGAGACGGGATGATACGATGAATACCAAGCTTGTCACAGCCACAAATTCCAACAACAAAGCAACCCACACATAAGGTAACGGTTAGGAATATTCTCAGGGGCGTCTATTTCTGGAAATCTTTCAACCACAGCCTAGTATGCACTCGGGTTGACCTCATGTTTACTTGTCTAGGAAAAGAGGGGGAAGGGACAAGAACGGGGATATAGAAAGCCACTAAGCACAGTAGCCGGCCAATCAAATAAGGACGTTTTGAAATAGGAAAAGCCAGCTCCCCCAGATTCAAATCATCCAGAAACCTTAGATGAGATGGGTCCTCTCTGATTGCACGTATTTCAGAAAACAAAACCTGCCACGGTAGCACACAGGCCCACGTCTCCCCAGGCAGTCAACTTTTCTTAAATAAGTACTAAGCATTTTTTTCTCTTTAAAAATATGTAAAAATGAAAGAAAAAAATCTCAAAACACTCCCTTTATAGGTTTTAGTATTGTTGCAAGAGAAAGCTAGCATATGAGCGTTCTGAATGTTGAGGTGCATATAACTAATGATATAACTCTATTCTAATGAGGAAAAGTTAAATAGAGTTTTCGTATACAGTAGAACCTCCATGAGTGATCACCTCCTCACACTGACCACCTCCTCAAGGTGACCCCGTTTTCATAGACTGGGCATGCACCACATGTCCGTATGAGAACAGCAGGCCTAGTTCTGCAAGTTGGATCCCGCTGTATGCTGAGCAGTTTGTTAAGTCCCTTCGGTGGTCAACTTACCCAGGTCCGACTATGTTTGTTTGATTTAAGGCTAAGCATTTCACTAATATGAACATCAGATAATCTCAAAGGCAAGTGCATTTATAGACCGAGGAAATTTGCTGGGACTCAAAAAACTTCAGAACAATGCAGTGCTTAGAAGAGCTCAGGCAAAGGACAAGCTCGGAGAAGTAATTTTAGCACCAGAAACCCCATGTAGCTGGATGAGCTCTGACACCGCCTTCAAATTTTACACTGAATGAAGGAACCAGTACTTAGAGCTTCCAAATAGGGCAACTTGAAGACATACTTGACTTTTGTATGCATTTGATTACTATCAAGATTAACTTGTTAAAATGACCCTCGAAATATCTGGGCTGTTTAGGCTTGAATAAAAATCTTTATGGGCTAATACCCCTCATGTAGTAACAACTGGGACAGTGTCCTGGGTTATTGTTTTACAGAACACTTATTAATGCCTGCCTTTCTCACCATGCCTCTGTAAGTTGTTTGCTTTCTTCAAAAGAGCTGCATAAGTGGCAAAATGTTTCCATTTACCTTTATATAAAAATGTCTAGTATTGTAACCCTAACCCTGTTCAAGTCCACTGTAATCCATGTGCGTTGGTCCGTCCCAGGGGAACGGGGAAGACCAGACGGTGAGGAACGCATCCATCGACACTTACTAGACTTGGTGAGTGCTGCATTGACCTTGTGGAGGACGCGCTGGTCTGGTGCATGTACCCGAAGCCTTGCGGGTGGCTTTGCTGATAGGCTCCAGGAAGCACGGGTGCTGCGCAGTAAACACACACACACAAAGATCCCTTAAAGTCAGCCTCCAATCACCCCACCCGAGCCCCGGAGGTGCCTTCATGCTTCTGAAACAATACGCCACGCTAAGCGTCAAGTGAAATTTGGGTAGCAGGGTTACAAGCAACGTCCAGATTAGCTTAAATGTCAGCAATGAAGGGTGTATACAGAAAATCAGCATGCCTTCAAAATACAGTGTGAATAGTTTTATTCCTATATTACACATGCTATGTTAAAGTCACAAACACAAAATAAAAATTCCCTCCAATCCCTTAGCAAAGTCATGTTTTCATTTGATCATGGGGTCCTTCTAGGCATTTGCTAAAATAAAAGAATTTTAAAAAACTTAAATTAGATTACCAAACCAGTGACAGGGCCTAAGTGTGTTCACAGGGTTCTTCTCATATAATGGACACCTTCAATATTTGAAAACGTACAGCTCAATTTGACCTTTACAGCGATAGTAAACATAACATACGTTCGCAATATATTTTTTAAACAGCAGTTAAAAAAAGTCTATACCCTTTAATGCATTTTTATTTAGAATATATGAATTTGTCTTTTTATTTTGGCTATATGTCAAGACTATGTCAATCACCTAAATCTATTACAAAAGCCTGAGATACCAAACCACTTGAATTTTTTTTTGTTTGTTTGTTTGTTGCAGTTTTTTTTTTTTTTTTTTTTTTTGGCTGGGGCTGGGTTTGATCTTGCCACATCCGACATATGGGGCCGGCACTCTACTCCTTTGAGCCATAGGCACCGCCCAACCACTTGAATTTTATAAACATTATCCTTCCCCATTAACAAACAGTACTGAAACAGTATTTACACAGTTTATACTGTCCTCACCACTGATGGTGACATTCCAAAGGCACAGTTCCTATTTACGACTTTGGTCTGGGCAGGGCTTCTTGAGTAATAACTCTCAAAGCACAGCTGACCAAAGCAAAATTGGACGCGTGGGATCCCATCAAGCTAAAAGGCTTCTGCACAGCAAAGGAAACAATCAACAAAGTAAAGAAACAAACGATCCACAGAATGGGAGATAATATTTGCAAACTATCCATCTGACAAGAGATTAGTAACTAGAATATGAGAGGAAAAAAATCTAATAATCCAAAAAGGGGCAAAGGCTCTAAATAGACATTTCTCAAAAGAAGACATAAAAAATCTCAATGGGAAAAATCAAATACTCCAATAGGAAAAAAAAAATCAAATAATCCCATTTAAAAAGGGGCAAAGGATCTGAGTAGATGTTTCTCAAAAGAAGACATATAAATGGCCAATAGGGATATCAAACAATCCTTCATTCCAGTCATCAGAAAAATGCAAATCAAAACTACAAGGGAATGTCACCTTACCTATGTTAAAGTGGCTTGTCTCAAAAAGATAAGTAATAACGAATGCTGGCAAGGATGTGGAGAAAGGGGAACCGTCACACACTGCTGCTGAGAATGTCAATTAGCACAACCACTATGGAGGACAGTATGGGGGTTTCTCTAAAAAGACAACTATCATATGACTCAGCAATCCCCTTCCGCTAGGTATATATCCAAAAGAAAGAAATACAGTATATTGAAAAGATATGTGTGTCTACGCCATGTTCACTACAGCACTATTCACCACAGCCAAAAGTTGGAATCAACTTCAGGGTCCATCAATGCATGAATGGATAATGGAACTGTGGTACCCAGTGGAATGTCACATGTGATATAGCCATAAAAAATGAAATTTTGTCATCTGCAATGGCATGGGGGGAAGTGGAGAACATTATATTAAGTGAAATAAAACAGCCACAGAAAGACAAATCTCACGTGTTCTCACTCACATATGGGAGCTAAATATTAAAAACTATCAATCTTGTGGAGACAGCGAATATGATGGTTACCAGTGGCTGGGAAGTGTAGCAAGAAGGAGAGATAAAGTGGAATGACTAAAGGGTACAAAAACATAAATAGTTGGATACAATGAACAGTATTTGATAGTACAATGAAGCATCAATTGCAGAATCAACAGTAAGTTAGGGTGTGCTTTAAAGTAACTAAAAGAGTGACGTGATGGAACCTCAAATACCCTGACTTGCTTAGTTCACCTTGTATGACTGTATCAAAATGCCGCATGGACCCTATAAATATATACAGCTATTATTTTCCCACAATAACTAAAACTTAAGGGCACAGTTCCTGTCTTAAAGAACTCTGAATTTTAAAGAAATCAACAGAGACGTTAGAACAAAATCCCACAAAATCAGTAGATATATAATTGTGTGTTTCTGCATGTTTAAGTGTTTCTAACCAAAAGCATGGGATATAAATGAAGGTATTTTAGTAGCATACTTTTCATGATGTTTTGAATAACTGTATAATACAGCAAACTTGTTATATATGCTATAAAATCCATAAGCGTTTCCATTTTTGTTTAATGAGTTTGAGTATGTAAAATATTTATAATGAGTTGTTTTATTCAAGATACTTGTTATAATAAAAGGAGTAAGAAGATATAATTCTTGGGTGTTATGAATTAATATTTTATAAGTAACAAAATCACTCTAATGATACGTGAGATCATCAATACTTTAAAGAATTTTAATCATGAGAAAAGTATAAATCATTTAATGTGTTCTCCTGATGACAACCGTTTTAGAATGAATGGGGATTTCTGAATGAATCCTCTTAGAATGAATTTCTCTTCAACATTGTTACAAAATGTCCAGATATGGCATCAAAAGGAAACTGCCAGGATCTTCACTTGAATTGCATAATAGTATCATGTAAAGTTATTAAAACATCATTAAACATCAAATATTTCAGAAAATATCCCTCATTATCACTGATCAACTCAGTTTAAATATTTACTGTCCAGAGATGTCAAGGATATCATCAGAAACTATTTACAAAGAAAAAAATAACGAAATGCCCAAAGATATCTAAGCCCAACAAATTAGTTGAATAACAGAGGCTTTTCTAGGTCTTGAAATCTGGAAGCATTAACCACTTCTTCTCTCCCTCGGTTCTCAGCAAATATTTATTAGTTAATGTGTGCACAAGGCTTGCTGCATTTCCTGTAGTCAGCATCCATAAACACCAATAATTATCACCATCTACTAGATCCAAGACATGGCAGGAATAAGAGAAATGACAAAAAAAATTGTCACTCTTGGAGCAGTGATGGCCCAGGGCACCTGGCACTTCACTCAATTAAGAAAATGGCTTTGGCTACTCAGGGTATTCCCTACTAAATAAATTAAGTCAATGATTCAGACTGCGCGCCCTATAGACCGGCAGTCTTGAACTAGTTTTTAACCATTTAAACAAGCCATTGCCTCCTTAATTATTTCTTCGATCTACTTGTTAAGTGTCAAAGATTAAATATAAACCTCTCTGGAAATTTTTAAAAATTTAATTTGAATCTATTGTTATATGATTTTTAACTATGAACTATCATTTTCGATGGACAGAGTTCAATGCAACCCCCTTAAAATATTTTGGGAAAACTCACAGGAAAGGACAATGAAAAAAATTTTTCCAAAATATGCTCTCTCATACTGTCAAAAATGCAGGGTCAAATAGTTTATACACCATAACCTCAGTTTAGAGCTTAAAAGTGCTGGCAATTTGGGAACATGGCTTAACAATAGTCTTTAATTTTGGCTTTCAAAAATTAGGGATGCTTATGCCAACTAAATTGTTCATAGCTGACTTTCAAAGGAGATCTGTGCTACTATCAAATACAGCAAAGAAAGAAAGTGATGTATTAGTCTTGTGTGGGCTGGTGAGAGCACAGAAGAAAGTTTAGACTGAGAAGCCTTGGATAAATATAATCTGTATAGCCGGTATGATTTCTCTTCACGCCTTTATTGATTATTCTCATTTCGCTTTCTGGCTGAATTGCTTAATGAAAGTTCCTTGGAGATGATAAAACCTTGTTAGCTCTCCTATACTAGGCACAATGGAAGAGTTTGGGGGAAGCTCCTATTAGTGTTATGAAAAATATAACTGAAATATAACTGAGAGCCTAGAGGAATCAACTTAGTGGTAAAGGCAAATGCCAACTTGCAAGGAAAGATGAACGTCGCTTTTCTATTGTTAGGCAACATGAACGCTTTCTTGGAAACTTAAGTAAAACAAAGCCAAAGGACATTTAAGGAGATGGCTTTGGAAATGGGATTTATAGATAATCTGGCTGAGAAATGACTATTCCATCCATGAGATTTCTTCGGTGAAAATATGGAATTCATGAGCTTTTTGAAAAAGCAAGAAGTCAAGCTAATTTTGCAACAAACAAGAACCACTTATGAAAGAGGAAAAACACACCGTGCCTCCTTTATTAAACTTGTGGTCAGGTAGCATTGGCACCGGGACAAGTGGATGATCTTAAAGGTACAATGGTTTTTCAACCAGAGTCTTGATATTGAGAGGTTTTCATGTCAATAACATTAAAGCCACAGACAATAGCTTTAGTTACCCCAGGATGACAACACAGAGTGTGATTCAGCTTCCAGTTGACTTCGGTGAGATGGAGTAACCAAAGATCTGGAAGCCAACTCAAGTGCTAAGCGTATCAGCCTCGACTCGGAAATATCCTACAATATTTACAAAACCAAAATGTCTCTTCTACTCCACAGTGAAGTTCTTCCACAAACGGCCCAGACTGATATCTCCTATTTAAGGTTTAGTCTTAAAATAGAAGATAAAACCCAGACAAAGAAGTGAGCAGATACAGAGATTATAAAACAGAAGATGAAAAGAAAAGAAGTGAACAGTTTCAAGAGACGTAACAAATCTGAAACTGGACAGAGGAGGAGAAATGTGTAAACACAGAACGATCAGAGTAAATGCATGAAAGAAATACATGCCCACAATAAAAGGAGAAAAGTACCACAAAGAAGGGCTCATCTACAACTTGAACTTTACCTAACAAATGCAAACAGTGGAACCTAATTGCTTGCACCCTCGAGTTACCTGAAACAAAAGATGAAATAAAATAAAGTAACAAAATAAAATATAATAAAAGAAAATTAAAAGAAGTCCACTTTGTGGGCTCTACCCACTGCAAAGGAAAGAAAAGAATATTACTGAAGCGTCCCTGGTGTTCTCGGTACTTCCTACATTGTCATCCAATCACCACAACCATCTAAAATAGGCATTATTCCTATTTTACGTAATAAAATAGAGACTGAGAGATTAAGCAGGAAGACGGCAGAATAGTTATCTTTGTGCTGTGAAGCCACGGCAAAGGTCTCAAGGTCTTTTAGGCAAAGTGCAGGTGGCCCCACTATGATGAAACAGAGCGACGGTTAATGGCCAAATTCCAAATGTCCAAACAAACAAACAAACAAACAAAAGTACAGATATAACATGAAGAAAGAAAATAATCTGGGGGCTTTTCTTATAGGCTTACTTAAAAAAAAATTCCAGATGGCGCCTGTGGCTCAAAGGAGTAGAGGTGGTGGGTTCAAACCCAGCCCTGGCTAAAAAAAATCCAGACAAAGGGAAAAAAACATCATCCTTCAGAAATTTTCCAATGACGAGTCTAGGATATAAAGAAATTATTGTCACTTTGTAATGTGACTATAGTTTTGTCAACTAATGCATGTCAATGAACTTAATTGGGTTTTGCTTTTGTTTTGGTTTTTAGGACAAAGCATTCCTATTTAGACACGGAGGAACTGCTCAAAGAAACAGTATGAAGATGTTGCCAGTTTTTAAGTAAATAGTAAGTAATTAGCTAGACCCTAGTTAATATCATGTAGTGTAGGACTGAGGTGGTTGAGCTACTTGGGAATAAAACAGGCCTATAACGTGGAGCTTTTTCTGTAATCGCTTTTACATCTTTTTCATTAAGATGTTCATGTTAGAGCCTCGAGTCCTATTAGCACCCAATTCTCCCCACGAGCCATTAAGTAAGGACTAAATCCACAAAGTTCACGCTCAATCCAGCAATAAGATGTCATTTTTTTAATCTGAGAGAATTCCTAGTATAAGAGAAAATCTTTTTCCTTCCCTGGCTTTAGGTTTGAGTTCGTTAGCTCTTCATTATAAGCCATAAATAGGCAATTGCCTAAAAAAAAATAGGCTTGCTGAATAACAAACCATGAATACACAGACTTTAAATGATGTACAATTAAATTTAAACCACCAAGTTTTAAAGACATGCCTAATCATCACTTTGATATAAAATAATTGCTCCAACTGTGGAAATCACATGTAAAAATAAAACTGATCATTGCTATTTTATATATTAAATTTTCAGCTTCTAGCAGAGGCAACAAAACAGTAAGAAGGAAGGAAAAGAGATTTGGGATGAGGACAGTGAAGGGTCAGTTACTTGCGGTGTCTGTCAACCTGGCTGCACACAGAATCTTTTTTTTTTTTTGTAGAGACAGAGTCTCACTTTATCGCCCTGGGTAGAGTGCCGTGGCGTCACACTGCTCACAGCAACCTCCAGCTCTTGGGCTTAAGCGATTCTCTTGCCTCAGCCTCCCTAGTAGCTGGGACT
>CAUYON010165023.1:0-13816 GCA_963573935.1 Arctocebus calabarensis
AAAAACAAACAAACAAAAAAATAGCTGGGCGCTGTGGCGGGCGCCTGTAGTCCCAGCTATTAGGGAGGCTGAGACAAGAGAATCGCTTAAGCCCAAGAGCTGGAGGTTGCTGTGAGCAGTGTGACGCCACGGCACTCTACCCAGGGCGATAAAAGTGAGACTCTGTCTCTACAAAAAAAAAAAAAAAAAGAAAGTGGGGCTTGACAGGGCCGTGTGAAGCGGCCTTGGGGTTCGAGTCTAAAGGTGAGGCCTACAGGAGGTTGGGGGGTGCCAGGTTAGAGCTGGGATGGAGCAGTGGGCTGCAGGGGGGGGTTGGGGGGTTCTTGTAAAAGCAGGGCCTGGGAAGGGTCTGGCAGACCAGAAAGGGCCTTGCAGATTGGCCAGAGTTGGGAGATTGGCGGGGCCCATGTGGTGATAGAAAGGGAGGAAGGATCCGCTGGTAACCCCAGGTATGAGGGGCGAGGGACGAGGGGCGTGTGTGTAGTCAGGGCACCTGGGTCCATCACTTATCCATCCCATGCATGTTAAACCAGGGTGTTGTGGCGGGCATCTGTAGTCCCAGTTAGTTGGGAGGCTGAGGCAAGAGAATCGCCTAGACCCAGGAATTGGAGGTTGCTGTGAGCATTGTGACGCAATGGCACTCTACCAAGGGCGATAAAGTGAGACTCTGTCTCTGCAAAAAAACAAAACAAAACAAAAAACAGCACCTCCTAAGTGTAGGTGCAGACTGGACCCCAAGCTGGGGTTATGTCACTGGGTCCTTCCCAAGACAAGCAGGAAGCCAGAGGGGCTCTGTCCAGAGCACACCCACCCCCATGCTGGCTGGGACTTGGGGTGAAGAAGTGAGGACAAGCATAGCAAGGAAGCTGGGGCAGCATCCAGGCCAGAGATGGGGGGGCTTGAGCCAGAGCCAGAGGGGTTGTGAGAAAGGGCTACCAAAGATAAACTCCCCCTGAGAATGGAGCTGCCTAAAGTGGGCATACAGGGGGAGGAGCAAATTAGGAGGGCTAGAGGGAGGTGATTATGCTCTGTTTTTTTGTTTTGTTTGTTTTAGAGACAGAGTCTTACTATGGTTCCCAAGGTAGAGTTCTGCGGCATCACAGATCACAGCAACCTCAAACTCTTGGGCTTAAACAATTCTTTTCCCTCAGCAAAGAATCCTCAGCCTCTGGAATAGTTGTGACTAAAGGCGCCTACCACAGAGCCCAGCTATTTTTTTTTTGGTTGCAGTTGTCATTGTTGTTTTAGCAAGCCCTGGCCAGGTTTGAACCCTCCAACCCCAGTATACGTGACCAGCATCACTGAGCTCGGGCACCTAGTCTAAGCTCTGTTTATTTTTGAGACAGAGTTTCATTACGTCACCCTCTGTAGAGTGCTTGGTGTCACAGCTCATAGCAACCTCAAACTCTTGGGCTTAAGCCCTTCTCTTGCCTCAGCCTCGCAAGTAGCTAGGACTCCAGGTGCTTGCCACAATGCCTTTTTTTTTTTTTTTTTTTTTTTTTTTGGTTGCAGTTGTTGTTGTTTAGCTGGCCCAGGCCAGATTCAAACCCATCAGCCTTGGTGTATGTGTCTGATGCTGTAACCACCGTGCTACAGGCCCCAAACCCTAAGCTCTGTTTTTAATATTTTAACTTTTGGGGACCTGCAAGGAAATTAGGAAGATAGCAGTGCCCATAGCTCAGTGGGTAGGGCACTGACCACATGCATCAGGGCTGGTGGATTTGAACCCAGCCCTGGCTTGCTAAAAGCAAAAAAATAGCCAGGCGTTGTGGCAGGCACCTGTAGGCCCAGCTACTCAGGAGGCTGAGGCAAGAGAATTGCTGAAGCTCAAGAGTTTGAGGTTGCTGTGAGCTGTGACATCACAGCTCTCTACCGGAGGCAACGAAGTGAGATTGTCTCAAAAAAAAAAAAAAAAAAAGATAGTGGACTTTTCGCCATTCTCACCACCCTGTCACCCACGCCCGAGGGCTCTGGCCCAGCTCCAACAGACCGAGGTACCTGAGTCTGATTCTATGCCCCAATATCCTTTTTTAGAGACAGAGTCTCACCCTGTCACCCTCAATAGAGTGTCGTGTCACAGCTCACAGCAACCTCCAGCTCTTGGGCTTGGGCAATTCTTTCTCAGCCTCCTGAGTAGCTGGGACTATAGGCGCCCAACACAACACCCGGCTATTTTTTTTTTTTCTGTTTTTGGCCGGGGCTGGGTTTGAACCTGCTACCTCTGACATATGGGACCAGTGCCCTACTCCTTTGAGCCACAGGTGCTGCCCTACACCTGGCTATTTTTTGTTGCAGTTTGGCTGGAGCCGGGTTCAAACCCACCACCCTCAGTATACGGGGCCAGCACCCTACTCACTGAGCCATAGGCGTCACCTTTTTATTTTTGTTTAGCAGAACTGAGCCAGGTTTGAACTCACCAGCCCTGGAGCCTGTGGCCGGCGCCGTAACCACTGAGCTACGGGCGCCCACCCCAATCTCCTTTCCCTGTTCCAGACACCAGCATCATCTATCAGCCAATGTTGGATGAATGAATGAATGAACAAATGATGGATAGGGTAAGCATAGCAACAGACCCAGCCTCCTCCATCAGAGTAGTAACCCCCTGAAGGTTCTCAGTTATCAAACACCCACTCTTCTTTGGAAGCCCACACTGAAAACCTATTTGGCCCCTGGGGTCTCCTTTCATTCATTCAATTCATTCATTCATTCATTCAACAAACACTAGCATCTACATGGTTAGTTATGAGGAAAACCTTGCTGGTCTCTCTTAAGGGGCATTTGAATAATTTGTTCTAACAATCCCCCAGTCTTCCTCATAACTACCATGTAGGTGCTAGATTGTGTTTTCTGAATGAATGAATGAATGAAAACCACATCCCCCTCCTGGGCAAACTGGTTTATTGTTACTTCCAGCCTGGCCTCCTGATTGCTCACAAACTCCCTGCTAGGTGTAGATACCACACAGAAACTCAAAAAAACAGGGCTTCTGTGAATACACTGACACCTTTTAGAAAACAACTCTTATAGAAGAGGTAGGCAAAGACTGCCACAAGAACAGCCTCCACGAGGGTGGAGGTGCCTGGCTTAACCAAGAACCCCTGTGAGGGCCATACAGGTAGGCATCACCACAGATTCTAAGAGCTCTGAGAGATGCAAACCCCAGCAGTGAGAGGAAAACACTCCTCCCTGCAGCCGTGGAACAGGAAGCCTATGGGGAGGGCCCCATGTTCTTCCCTCCCTGAGAGACCAGGGAGGCAGGAACTCCCTCCCCACATCACGTCAAGGCAGTCTCCCTTCCAGAAATTTATGCTTAAAGCATCAGACTGGGCCTCCAGTTCCTGTGGCTGAGGTTTCCTTAGCATTTCCTGTTCCATGAAGCTCTTCAGCTTGGATTATTACTTTATTCATCTTTTTTTTTTTTTTTTTGTAGAGACAAGAGTCTCACTTTGTCACCCTGGGTAGAGTGCTGTGGCATCACACAGCTCACAGCAACCTCCAACTCCTGGGCTTAGGTGATTCTCTTGTACTACAGGTGCCCGCCACAATGCCTGGCTATTTTTTTTTTTATTACAATTTGGCCAGGGCCGGGTTTGAACCTGCCACCCTCGGTATATGGGGCCAGTGCCTTACTCACTGAGCCACAGGCACTGCCCTATTCTTTTTTTTTTTTTTTTTTTTGCAGTTTTTGGCTGGGGCTGGGTTTGAACCTGCCACCTCCGGCATATGGGGCTGGCGCCCTACTCACTGAGCCACAGGCGCCGCCCCACTGCCCTATTCTTATTGAGACAGAGCCTCAAGCTGTCACCCTGGAGAGAGTGCCATGGCATCACAGCTCACGGCAACCTCCAATTCCTGGGCTCAAGCGAGTCTCCTGCCTTTGCCTCCCAAGTAGCTGGGACTCCAGGCGTCTGCCACAATGCCCGGCCATTTTTTGGTTGCAGCCACCATTGTTGTTTGGCGGGTCTGGGCTGGATTCGAACCCAGCTCAGATGTACATGGCTGGCACCTTAGCCCGTTAAGCCACAGGCGCCAAGCCTGCTCTTATACTTTCAACAGGAATCAGGGGCCTAAGCACTCCTAGGCCTTCTACCCACAACAAGCTAGAACAATTTACAAATGAGCTGAGGTTGCTTAGAGCTGTATGCACTGTAAGCTTCAT
The DNA here is from genome assembly GCA_963573935.1 of Arctocebus calabarensis. Taxonomy (NCBI): domain Eukaryota; kingdom Metazoa; phylum Chordata; class Mammalia; order Primates; family Lorisidae; genus Arctocebus; species Arctocebus calabarensis. Next base: position 4,160 of record CAUYON010165023.1, read on the forward strand.
GGCTTTTGCTGTAGAGTGACAGGGCAGCTCTTGGTGGGCACCTAACATGCAGCTGCCCTCCTGCTCAACATCCCCTATCCCTGGCAGGCTAACTCCAATCCCAGAGTCCAGCCCAGCTTGCCCCACACCCTATGCAAGGGATACCACCCACTGTCCCTCAGAGAGGGGCTGGAAACTGACACAAAAAGGTATGGCCACTCAGGGATCCAGGGCTGTTTTGAAGGTGAACAAGGTTCCATTTCTGTTTCCCCATGTTGGCAGGGAAGAGTTGGTCTTGGCCACAATGACAGTGGCCTCCACAGGTGCATGCAGAAGTGTTACCTGGCACCAAGAACACCACCACAGTTGTGATATCTAAAATCCATACAAACATTTATTCTGTCCCTTGCCAGGGGTGGGGGAGGAGAGGATATAGGAGCCCCACAGAGGAGGACAGTGTTCCACGGGAAGACAATGTCCAAGGCTGCAGGCCTTGGGGCCTGGCTTGGTTTTGAAAGGTCCCAGAAGTTGGGGTTGGGGGGTGGTGGCAAGTTCTAGAAGCCAGCCACCCAAAGGCAGACCCAGCCCTCTGGAGCCTAGAAGTCCAGGCCCGCACTGGGCCAGGTGTGGCCCCTGGGGCCAGCTTGGGTCTGGCTCATGCTCACCCCTAGCTCCTAGGAGGAAAGGCAGCAGTGGGCCATGCCCCCGAGGTGAGGACAGTCACTGTGCAAGTTGTCAGGTTTAAATTTAAAATAATAAAAATAACAATACAAAAAAAAAAAAAAAAAAGATCGCCTCAGACAAATCCGCGACAATACCCTGCCCGCCCACCCCGCCAACACCAAGTAAGGAGGACGCAGGACTGGGACCTGGCTGGGGGTGCTGGGAGGAGCAGGCAGGGCCAGTCGGGTCAGCAGCAGTCTCACAGAGAAGACAGTGTCTGGGAAGGGGAAAGAGGAGGGACAGGTGAGAGGGGCCACGGCAGGGTCAGGGCTCCAGGATTGGTCTCGGCTTTTTGTTCTCTTGTGCCACCAGTTCGTCCCATTTCTCTCGGTTTTCCGTGTCTTGGTGAGGTGGACAGGGGTTAGCTCTCGAGATTTATTGCACTGTTTTGGAAGAGGCCTGGGGCTAAGGATGGGCCGGGGCAGCAGGAGAGGCGGGTGGGTGGGAGTCATCGCTTGGTCTTGGCGTCTTCTCGGACCTTCCAGATCACCAGGTGCATGCAGGCGCCGGCGTCCTCGCTGGAGCTGTGCCCATCCACTAGGGGGCAGACAAAGTCACCACCCTGCCCTGGTCCCAGGGATGAGAGCCCCTCACATATGGCTGTGCCCATCCACTGGGGACACACATGATCACCACCCTGGCACAAGGGGATGAGGGTCCTCACTGGAGCTGTACCTGTCCACTGGGGCTGACATGGTTACCATCCTGCCCCAGCCCCACAGGCCTGGCACTCACCGTTGTCCTGGATGATCTGTCTGAGGTAGTCGGCCATGAGATTTCGCAGGGAGCGTTTGTAGGGGAGGCCCAGGCGGTGGGGGAAGAGCACAGATGTGTCCACCACAGTGCTGTGGATGACCTGTAGGTGAGAGGTGCCGCTTAGGGTTGTGGTCAGGGCCTGGGGCAGCCCTATCCTATCCCCCCACATCCCATAGGACCTAGAGCCATTTCAGAACCACCAGTGAGGCAGAGGAAGGCAGAGACTACCTTCAGGGCCAGCAGGTCGCTCTCCAGACTGTGTCCAATGAGGATAGTGTCTGCGCTGAACATGCTCAGCAGGACAGCCTGCACATCTCGTAGTGTGATGCTCGTGTCAGCAAGGTCAGCCTCTGTCACTCCAGAAAACCTGAGCCAGGAAAGGACCAGCAGCCATCAGGGCTAAGCCCTGAAAGTGGACCCTGGTCGGGAGGGGCTCTGGGGTTCCAGCTCCCAGAGGGCCCAGGGCCACACCTAGTGTTGTAGTCGACAATCTCGTTGTCAGGCTTGACGAAGGTGTCATAAACCACCTGCATCTCTGTGTTGACCACCGTGACACGGGTCAGCTCCAGGCCATACGTGGTGTAAGACTAGGTGACAAGAAGAACGGACTGAGATGTGGCCCAGCCACTCCAGACTCACCAGCCCTCCCTCCTTCCCCTGGCACTGAAGGTCCTCAAATGCAAGGGACAAGCTACTACTGGTTCCAGAGTCTGGCCCCACTTGCAGATATGGAACTGAGGCCAGAGGCCTTCTGCGTTTCTGAAGGAGCTTCTAGAAGAACAGAGTGTGAATTTAGGGAGCCCCTCCCCAATTGGCCTTCACTGCTTCCAAGCACAATAGGGACTAAATTCAGTGAGCCCAACTCTCTGTCTCTTACCCTAACCCTGCATGGGGCCCTCAGTCCCTAGGGCCTAAGCATTCAGTAAGCACCATGGTCACCTAGGCAACCCTGGCTTGGCTAAGATGAAGAGGTGGACTCACCATCTCACAGTCTAGGGCATAGATTCCTGGGTGGGCATCTTCTGAGAGTTCCTTCTCAAAGGTCTTCACGAAACCCTCAAGGCTTTCCTTCCGGCCATCCTGTACATGTTGCTGAGGGTGGGGAGAAGAGGCTTTGAGGGGCTGCAGTCGGGGGTTGACATCACAACTCCATGCTCCCAGAGGGGATTTGATGGGGACAGTCCTATTCATTCATCCCGTTTTGTAGATGAAAAAAGGGAAGCTGAGAAGTCTAAGATAGGAGTTTGCCAAGAAGGCCTCCCAGGATCCAGGGCAGAAAAGTGCCCCAGGGAGCAGGGTGGGGCCCATGCTCTGGGGAAGATCTGGGTAGGACTGGCTGGGGCCACATGGCTGGGACCTGAATCCAGGACTCTGTGTCCTAAGCCTGAACAATGAAGAACAGGCAGAAGTCTGTCAAGAGAGGGCAGAGAGGGCACGGGGCTCTGGAACTTACCTTTGCAACCTGACAGCCAACAGAGCCAGTGGCAGCTGAGCAGCACATGTACTGGGTCTCCCAGCCTCCAGCCACTGCATGAGACACACCAGTCAGGGCCTGGCCTAGGTTGCTCCCAAGCTCCAGACAACTCATCCCAGAGCCCTACGGGGGCACCTTCCAGGTAGCCTGGCGCCTGCTGGTGCCTCCCACCAGGCTAACTTGGATCCACCCAGGCAGGGAGGGGTTCTCAGGCCTTACCTCGGTTCCGGCGGAGACGCCCCCAGTGGTAATAACACTCCTCATTGCGGACACAGCGGCCAGAGGAGGACACAAGGTACTCAGCACCACAGCGGCAGCAGATCCTGCAGGAGGCTGTGGGGAGGTGGCGTCAGGCCAGCACCCACGCACCCTACAGCCCAGGTACAGCCTGACCTCTGTGCCTACCCATTCAGGCCGTTCACTCTGCCCAGATGCCCTTCCCTCCGCCTGAGCACAGAAGTGTAGGAGCACTCACAGTCCTTGGGTTTCTTCTCTTCAGCTGTGAAGATGACAGCGCCCCCAGGCCGCTCGGGGTGCGGGAAGGGGTAGCCATTCTCTTTGAGCTGGTCCTCAGTGAGCAGGTACTCCCTCAGGCGGCTGTACAGGGCAGCCCCTGTGGAGGAGCATGAAGAGGCTATCAGCTGTTGTCTGGGAACAGCCCATTGCACGCATGCAGGAGGGAAGGGGCTACTCAGCCTAAAGGGCCAGTGGTGGCTACCAGCTACTGCCTGTGACCACGGTGGTAGAAAGGCGGTCTAGGGCAGGAGGGCTGGCACTGCCACCTCACCTTTCAGGTCTTCCACGCGGGGGCTGCTGGGGCGGCTGAGTGAGAAACTGGTCTTGGCAGCCAACTTGCCCCCTAACACTACCTCGTGTGACACAACCCTCCGGCCACTGGTTTCTGGAAGGGAAAGTGGAGGAGGAAAAGGGAAGGAGTGTGAACTAGACAGGCTTAGACCCCTCAGCCCCCAGCTTGCTCGCCTGGCTGGCCCTGCTGCCCAGCCCCTCTTTCCAAGACCATTACCATTGGGGTCAGGTCTCAACCAGAACCAGAGGAGGCCTGATAGGAGGTACAGAGCTGGGGGATCTAGGGCAGCCCCCACAGGTTGGCCCAACCACTACTTTCCCTATAGGTGAAGCTATTACTCCCTCTGAAGGGAAGGGGAGAAAGGCTAGAACTGGATGGGAATCTAATGGCTTTGAGGGCTTTGTGCTGCTGCAGGCTGCCTGGGATGCGAAGCCTGCACAGGGCCCTTCTGAACACCAGCGAGAAGCTAATGGGGGCGGGGGCCAGGGAGGCAGAGCTGGCGCTCAGGATGGGCACTGGCTGATGGCTTAATGCAACCTCTCAAGAGGCAGTAATGAAATGCCTTAACCCCGCTCTTTCTTCCTCCCCAGAGCTTAATGCACAGAGCTCACACAGCCCCAAGCCTCTTGCTTTGAAGAGGCCACAACGGCTCCATTAACAGCCCTCAGCTTGCAAAGGAGGGTGGCTAACAGAGAGAAGAGGCTGCTCTGAGGGTACAGGAGCCAACTCCATCTACTACAGAAGCCCGATTGCCAGGGAGCCAACAAAGACCCCAGCCCACCCTGGGCTTCTGTGGTGCTTTTTGTCTGAGACTCTCCCAAGACTCAGGGTCCCGGTGGGGGAGCCTGTCATACCTGTAGGGGTGTAGGCCTGGATGTTGTCTATGCATACCCTTCCCCTGCCTTGCCGTACTCACTGTTGAGCCCAGGTACCGCACTGGGGACCAGGCCTCGCAGCTTCTTTAGGGTATTCACAGCCACGTTCAGGTATATGTTCTTGCTGGGACTGCGGTCATAGGCTACCTTCTCCTCATTCAGTGCCTGGGGAGGACACACTGTGCTCAGCTGAGGCCCCAGTAGATTGGCACTGGAAGCCCCAATAGTGGGATCAACTGGCCTCTCTACAGGCAGCCCTGGGGCTGAGACAACAGGATCGGGGAGACATCTGGTAAGAACCCTGGCCTGCCCGCTGACCCCATACCCAGCCAACCAGTCCAGCCCCAGGGAATCCCACCTTCTCTACGGCCTCCTGGTTGGAGGCACAGAATTTGAGACATTCCTCGATGAACAGGTTGAGGTAACGCTGCCGGATGACGGTGGGGACTTTGCCCCCAAACTCTTTTGGGATAATGGGTTTCTTTAAACTCTGGAGAGAATATAAAACCAACAGAGGGTGAGGCTTTTTCCAGGCTCTCTAGGAGTTGACACAACAACAGAAGGCCCTCCAGCACACAGGGGAAGCCCCAAGGTAACCGAGGGCTAGAGCTAGTGCTAAGGTACACACTAGTGACATATCAGCCTCAGTCACAGCCACAACACACATGCCAAACCAAGGCAAGATGTGGACAACAGGGGAAAATGAGGGCAAAGGGGCATATGGGAACTTGTACTTTCTGTAAACCTAGAATTGCTCTAAAAAGTAAAGTCTATTGGCAGCTCCCATAGTTCAGTGGGTAGGGCACTGGCCACATACACTGGGGATGGCAGGTTCGAACGTGGCCAGGGCCAGCTAAAACAACAATTACAACTGCAACAACAACAACAAAATAAAAGCCGGGCTTTGTGGTGAGCGCCTGAAGTCCCAGCTATTAAGAGAATCACTTAAGCCCAAAAGTTGGAGGTTGCTGTGAGCTGTGACACCATGGCAGTCTACTGCAGGTGCCATAGTGAGATCTGTCTCAAAAAAAAAAAAAAGAAGGGCAGCACCTGTGGCTCAGGGAGTAGGGCACTGGCCCCATATACCAAGGGTGGCGGGTTTGAATCCAGCACCAGTCAAACTACAACAAAATATAGCCAGGCATTGTGGCAGGCACTTGTGGTTCCAGCTACTCGGGAGGCCAAGGCAAGAGAATAGCCTAAACCCAAAAGCTGGAGACTGCTGTGAGTTGTGACGCCACGATACTCTGAGAGCGACAAAGTAAGAAAGACTCTGTCTCTAAAAAAAAAAACAAAAGTCTATTAATTAAAAACAAAGCAAGACACAATACAAAACCAACAGAGAAAATGAAGAGGGAAGGCAAAGGTAAAGCAGTGCTGGACCAAGGGAGGCTGGTGGGGTGGGGTAGATCACCTGTAAGGACGGGCTGTGAGCGACCCGCTTGGGGGTGACAGTGGTGGTGGTCTTAGATGCCATCCCAGATAGTGTGCGTGTCTTCAGCGGCTGGCTGCTGGGCTCTGGGCCATGGGAAGGCTGGCTGCTACTGGCCGTGAGAGTCCTCTTGGCACCTGTGGGGGCTGGCGGGGCACAGGGGACATGAGTGCAGGAAGAGAGAATGCCCATCACCGAGCTACGGAGCACCAGGTAGCTGCGGTCGTTCAGGGTCAGCAGCACGTGCATCTCTGAGCGCAGGGGCACGGGCCGGGATGCGGGGCTCGGGCTGTGGAATGACATTAGGCTCTATCTGCTTTCGGGCAAGTCCATCCAGATGGGGGGAACAAAATCAGGCTGCGGAGGCCGGCTCGGGCAACGTTGCCACCGGGGCAGTCCGGTGAGTGGCGCGAGGTGTGGCAGGCCTCTTCCACATGTTCCAGCCCCAGCTCTGAGGCATTGACATCCGAGAGGGGAAGGCCCTGGCTCCTGAACAAAGGACCAGAGGGTATGAGACGCCCCTGGCCTGCTCATTGTGACCAGCCAGCCTGCCCAGCTGCCTGTGTTCTGGGGCTCCCTTTGATGAGGTCACAAACCAAATGGTCTCCCTCCTGAAAGGAGAAGGGTAGTTTCCAAGGGCTGGCCAGGCAGGGCGCTGCACTCTAGTATTAGTATCTGTGTGTAGTTTAGGGAGCTCCCACACGCCCTCAAAGACATGAACCTCTCAAAGTGTGGAAGATTTACTCTCAATCATGGAAGGAGAGCCTCAGGCTCCTTGAGAAGCCCTGGCAAGCTGAAAGTGCTGAAGTGACCTCCCATCCCAGGTCAGTGTACCCCTGCGGTACCAGCAGTGTGCAGGAATGTCAGACTCCCCTGGACCCATGACATGACAACTCTACCACCCCTCACCAGCTGTATAAATCAGACAACCTTAAGTACAGATAACATAGATTAAGTAAAGGGTGGGCATGGCTTGAGATGGACTCAATTTAGTTGCTTCCCTTCCCCTGCTGCTAAACCCCTGATGAAACCCCCACCACCATGTCTCTGCTGTCAAGTGGCTCTGGGCAGAGAAGAGCTAGAATCACTGGGAGGGCTCTTGTTCCTTCAAATAGGGTGTAACTTTGGTATCTAAACTTTAGTGCAATGGCATGATCACAGCTCACTGTAGCCTTCAACTCCAGGGCTATGTAATCCTCCCACCTCAGCCTCCCCAACTACTGACATTGCAGGGGGATCACCATGCCCAGCCTGGAAGGCTTTCAGACAGGAGGGCTTCAGGGACCAGTGCCAGGGAACGGGGACAGGGGGAGGCTATTAGAGGAGGCTTTGAACCCCAGATACTCCTGGGCGGTCTCTGACTCATCAGCAAGAGCTAGGCTTCCCCAGGGGCAGGTTAGAGACACAGGGCACCCTCCCTAGTCCACAATGGCAGTAACAAATTCTCTGGGTATTTCTCACCTGCAACCTGCCTCAATGTGGAAATTCACAGAACATAAGACAATCACCCCAATAAATGTCCTGCTCATCCCAACTGCTGGAGAGAGACTGGATTTCTATATGGATAACAGTCAGTGCCCCTCAGAATCCAGGAAATGCAGCCCTGTCCCAGAGCAGATAAGCTGGATTGATTCAACCACAAGCCACACCCACTCACACCCTCCCAGGCCAGAAGCCACACTTGGGCTAGGGCCTGGCACCCACCCTGCTCTGCCCACCTTGACTAACACTCATGCTCTAATCCTTGGAGCCCTGGCTCAGGCCAGCTGCTCATGGTCAAAGCAGCCCATCTAGCAACCCAGAGCCCTGGGACAGAGAAAGCTAAGGAAAGATAGCCCAGCAGCCAGAACTTGCCTGTGGCCAAGCGGGGGTTGGGGATGTGGGCGATTCTCTTCTTCTCGCCAGGTGCTGAGATGTGGACAGAAGAGGGCTTCTCCACCAGCCTAGGGGCAGCCTGCAGCCAGCTGGCTGACTCCCTCTGTGCTTGCTGGGCCCGCAGATAACATACTTCCTGGGCAGTCGGGGGCCGGGCTGGAGGCAATGCTGGACCTCTCCTCGGAGGCTCCACCTGGATGATAATAATAAATTCCATGGCATGGCTGTACATGTGTGGTACCCAGAGCAGGCAGCGCTGGACAGGCTGCCACAGGGTTGGGGAGGCTGCCTTGCTGTCCACCTCCCAATCTCCAGGATACTCTGGTGGGAACCAGCATGGTGCCATGGCCCTCAAAGCACCAGTCTGGCCCTGCTCTGCTGATTCCTAGCCTCTCTGCCTGAGGCTGGCATACTCAGCCTTGATATAGGCACAAGAGGAGTAGGAATGTTGACTCCTGACTAGATTAAGTTGGTACTTCAATCCAATCTCACTCAATCTGATCTGCCAAATTTAGGCTTCAAATCCGTGATGTCTAGTGATGGAATTGGCCTGGTTGCTACACTCAAAAAGAGCTGTGTTCTCTGTTTTTCCTGTGCTAACTCACTGTTGCTGCACAGCAGCCCTACACCCACTTTTGTCTCTGGACTGGGAAGGTGAGAGAACTAAGGCTCAGAGAGGTTGTGCAGCTTGCCCACAGCACACCCCGGAACAGAACCTGTGACTGGCAACCTGCTGCATGGAATGCAGGGTGGCTCTAGGCTGCCCTCCCCAGCACAATGGACAATTTTTTTCTTTTCACACAATTTGACAATGGAAAATGGGCCAGGACACAGCAGTGTTGAGTATGAAGACTCTTCAAAAAGTTCATGGAGGCTCGGCGCCTGTGGCTCAACAGGCTAACGTGCCAACCACGTACACCTGAGCTGGCGGGTTCGACTCCAGCCCGGGCACGCCAAACAATGACGGCTGCAACCAAAAAATGGCCAGGCATTGTGACGGGCACCTGTAGTCCCAGCTACTTGGGAGGCAGAGGCAAGAGACTCGCTTGAGCCCAGGAACTGGAGGTTGCTGTGAGCTGTGATGCCACAGCACTCTATCCAGGGTGACAGCTTGAGGCTCTGTCTCAAAAAAAAGTTCATGGAGGCTCAGCGCCGATAGCTCAGCGGCTAGGGGTTCAAAACCAGCCTGGGCCTGCCAAACAACAATGACAATTACAACCAAAAAATAGCCAGGCATTGTGGTGGGCACCTATAGTCCCAGATACTCGGGAGGCTGAGGCAAGAGGATTGCTTAAGCCCAACAGTTTGAGGTTGCTGTGAGCTGTTATGTCATAGCACTCTACCCAGGGCAACATAGTGAGACTCCTGTCTCAAAAAAATAAATAAATAGGGCGGCTCCTGTGGCTCAGCGAGCAGGGCGCCGGCCCCATATACCAAAGGTGGCGGGTTCAAGCCCGACCTCAGCCAAACTGCACAAACAAAAAAATGGCCGGGCGCTGTGGCGGGCGCCTGTAGTCCCAGCTACTTGGGAGGTGGAGGCAAGATAATCGGTTAAGCCCAAGCGCTGGTGGTTGCGGTTAGCCGTTTGACGCCACAGCAATCTACCGAGGGCTATAAAGTGAGACTCTTTCTCTAAAAAAAAAAAAAAAAAAAAAAATTAAATTTCAGTTTCTCTGTCATAATAGTATTTCAAGCGTTCAGGAACCACGAATGCCTAATGACTTCCAAATTAAAC
>CAUYON010165030.1:0-14949 GCA_963573935.1 Arctocebus calabarensis
GGCTCAGGTCAGACACAACCTTTGCAATTAAAACCACATTACCTAGACCTATAACCTGTAACAGCCAAGATCAAAATTAAGGTACAACTGTAAATTTAGACTTTTTTTTTTTTTTTTTTTTTTTTTTGAGGCAGGGCCCAAGCGGTCACCCTGGATAGAGTGTTGTGGCATCACAGCTCACAGCAACCTCCAATTCCTAGGCTCAAGCGAGTCTCTTGCCTCTGCTTCCCAAGTAGCTGGGACTACAGGCGCCCGCCACAACGCCCGGCCATTTTTTGTTGCAGCCGTCATTGTTGTTTGGCAGGCCCGGGCTGGATTCGAACCTGCCAGCTCAAGTGTACGTGACGGGTGCCTTAGCCCATTGAGTCACAGGCGCCAAGCCAAAGTTAGACATTTTTAAACCTTCAATTAAACTCATCAGGATTTTCAATGTTCTCCATTAGAAAATTCCCATAACTGAGAATATGAGCTAGCTGGACGGTGTATACAGGTACCCCCTGCATATATCAGAAGACAAAGGAGGGAAGTCAAGGAATGACCCAGATATACTTGGACCAGCACAGCCATCACAGAGAAAAAATAAATATCTGTTGTTTGTGGAAATAAATACTGAAATTTATTGAGTCATACTGTATTTCAGGAACTAAATACATTATAGTTATTATTTCTGTTAAATCTCTACAAAAGAACCATGGGGCAGATACCATCATTGGCCCCATTTTACAGAGGTTAAATAAATTGCCCAAGTTTCCATAGCCACAAGTCTGGCACTCATCAACATCCTTATCTAAAGTCTGGGGTGGGCACAGCTAAACTATGTGTGAAGCAGTCCAGTCAGACAGAGGCCCTTGCCTACCCCTACCTGATAACCACACACCAGGCAGCAGGAATTTCCAATGTAATGCCTATAATGCAGCCCTTGACACCTTGGGAATACAGGCCTGAGGCCACATCCAGCTCTTGAAAGGTTTCAAACTCATAAGGATGGGAGATCTGGGGATCCCTTATCAACCTGCAAGAAGGAAGTCAAGAACAGCCAAGACAAGGTCTCCTGGACCACAAAACACTTAACATAAAAGCTGGATCTTAGAGTGGCTTTCTGCTTCAAGTTCAGCCAGGTCCCAACCAGGAGCTATCAGGCCCAGGTAAGCTCTTTTGCCAGATGTGGATCTGCCAGGACTGAGTGGATTCTCCTGCCTAGAGGCTCTACTTCTGGGCCAAGGACGTTTCTGCTCTCTCACCAGGTAGACACTACTTAGGTCACCACCCTCCTCACAATACTCCTAAGGGGCCTATGGGGACAGAAAAGCCACCTATCTTCTCCCTGCTCCACCCACAGCCCTCCTCCACCTCCTCCCACCAGAAGTGTCCCAGGACAAGCTGCAGAGCAATGGCCCCAGGGGCTGTGGGAATCGGAGGGGGCCGGGGAAGGAGGAGTTCTATCCCTAAAGGGGGTCAAGTCCAAAGCAAACACAGAGGGTCTGTCTCCTCTCCTGAATCCCAGATCTGGGAGGGAAAGCAGCTCAGGGAGAAGTGAACCTAACCAGCCAGTGGGCTTTCTTCATTCACTCACAAAGGCAGGGGCAGCATGGCAATACCTCAAGGCCCAGCTCTTGGAGTCAAGCTCCTGGTACTGCCAGGCATTGCTCATACCCTGCCTCAGGGGTCTACTGAAAAGGCCAAGGGATTCTCTACAGTTGGGAGGCATGTGGGGTGCAGGTGGCACTCCCACCAAATCAGCCAGATTCTGTCCGGGAGCTAACTCAGCAGAAGGCCTCCCAGTTTGCTTAAAGCAAGTCCCAGACCAAAAGCCCAGACTGTACCCTCTCCTTTCCTCTTGCCATGGCTGAGAACTCTGACCAGTGTGAAGCTTCAGCATGTCTCTGAAACATATTGGAGTAGCTTCCACAGCACGGCCAGTCATGGAGCATGGAAGAGACAGGCCACGCAGGATACAAGGAGACTGTGAGGACCCCATTTAGGGAGCGCTGAGTGGCCTTGGCTCTGGTCCCTCACACCTGTATATCCAGTTATTGTATTTAACCGCCCCATGCCCCAGTTTCCCCATCTGTAAAATGAGGATGATGGCAATATATACTTTATAAAGTTCCCATGAGGACTAAAGGAGCCCATGTCTGGTGAGCCCTTAGAAGTGTATATGGTGAGCACTGGATAAACACTTGAAAAAACAAAGAAAATGAATAGAGCCTGAACATAAGCAACTGACTTCTCAGTATGGCAGCCCCCTGACCCCAGTGTTCGTTTCACAGCACTCTAAAACCGAACAAAATCCAACACAGACCTTAAGGGAAAAAACAGACTCTCAAAGCTTCCCACTGACCCAAGAAAGCAGTCAGCACCTTCTAAGACCTCCCTTCCAGGCCACAGCCTTGAAAGGCCCGGCAAGATCATTACACCACAATCTTTACACGTTAATAGTATCACTGGGCTCCTCAGACACATGCAGCTTTTGGAATAAAGAGTGTACTTTGGGTTCTAATTTAAATATCTCTTCACAGAGCAGGAAGCCAGTTACTTTCCTCTCCCCCAAAGAATTAATATCCTGAGTTTTAGAAACCATCTGGAGCCAAACACACAAACACATCCACGCACTTTCAGGTGAGAAGGGTTGAAAAAAGTTGACGCAGAGGCCGACTGAGCCTTCTCCAGCTCCCACCCACACACCAAAGCTAAAAAAAAAAAGTGTAATTATTCAAAGCCTTGGTAAATGGATGTACTTTCAGTTACCACCAATTCCATTTAGAAATGCAGTAATGGGTATGGTGATTATAGATATTTAGCTTTATAGCATTCATCTGTCAATTTTTTTTTTTTTTTTTTTTTTTTTTGCCAGGGCCAGGGTTGTACTCACCACCTCTGGTATATGGGGCCAGCGCCCTACTCCTTGAGCTACATGAACCATCCTCATCTGTCAATTTTTTTTTTTTAACAATTTTTTTTTAATCCCCAGGTCAAAATGTCAAATGTCCAATCAACCAACCAACCCACACCTATCTAGCTGAGCACTAACACTGTGGCTGACACTGTCCCCAGGGGGCTGGTGAGCCGTTCATGGCAATGAGTCACAATCCCAGCGCTGCCTCACACGCCCCAGGACCAGCTCAGGGAAGACAACACCAGACACCTCTATGACTTACTCATCACCACTGCCTGAAGGAACACATATTCTCCCACACAGAGGAAGCATTCCCATTTCTCAACTTAATTGCCTTCTGCTTGCCTTCTCTGGCCATCAATGTCAATGACTCGGAACAATCCATCATCCTAGCTCCTCAGGAGGACCTCTAAGTGGTCATGGGATTCTGAGATATGGATCTGCTCTCCTCTCCCCAGGCAGACACAGTGCCCATTCAGTGGTCACCCACAAGATCAGCCCCACTGCCTCCCTCTGGGACTGACAGCATCATCTGGACAGAGGTGAGGGCAGCACAATCCCACGCTTTATTGAGAAAACCAGAGGCTCGCCAGGAGCCTGGCTATCCAGTATCCAACCTGGGTGATGGGGTGTACATTAACGGACAGCTGTACCCCCACAGACATCCTCTCAAGGCCTTTGACAAAGCATAATCCAACCTATTTGGACAGATGTCCTCATGTAATGAAGGAGATTCACAATGTCTGAGCACCAACTATGTGCTGAAAAGCATGCTAGGAGCTCCACACAGGTTATGACACTTAATTCTCAGAAAACATAGGGAAATAAAATAGCATCATTATTGAATAGGTGGGGGAGTTGAAGCTCAGAGATGCTTCTGCTTTCCGTGTCCATAAGAATCACCTGTGAAGCTCATAACAGGGTTCCCAGCCCCACCCAGTAGAGGTTCTGACTCAGCACTCTGGAACACTGCTCTAATTCACTGCCCCACATCAAGTGTGCTAATAGAGACACCATGGTTGCTGCCTCCTCCCAAATAACCAGGCAATGCAAAACCTGGGAATTGTCTCCACTGGGGAGATGGTTTAGACAAAGAGTGTAAATCAAATGTGTCTGTCATCACAAGTACAAGACAGCTGTTCACTTCTCTCTGGTCAAAGCCACACAGGGCCTCCAGAATGAGGAATCATTTCTTTGATATTTAGCACCAACCATTTAGTAGACAACTTCTTTTTAAAAGCCAATTTTGAACAAGAAAGCACAATTCTCCCTCTGGCTTAGGAGACTTCCCCAAAGAGAACTAACCACAGCTCCTCTGGCAAATGGGTGGCATCTCACCCTAGGAAAGGGCTTCCTTTATATGAGTAGTAATAATAACAGTTAATTCCTATATAACATGTGCAGTTTGCCAGCCACTGTTCTAAGTTAGGAGGCATAGTCAGTGTGCCCATTTTACAGATGAAGAAACATCTGCAGACACAGAAAGGTTTAAGTGACCTATCTAAGCTAGCAGCACAGTCAGGATTTCAACCTTGGCACTCAGACACCAGAATCCATATTTTATAGCCTCCGTGCAGCACTACCGCTCAGATACAGGAGTTGGGGGAGCCCCTAGGGGAATATCCTCCATGCACCGCTCTCCTGAAGCAAGCTATTACTGAAAGATTTTATCAAGCATCTGTCCCTATGCCTCAACTCACTCTCCAAGAGTCTCCAGCCTCTTGGAGACTCATAGGCACACAGGTGCTATGACCCGAGCCCCCAGCTCTTTTGCATTGCCTCTGCTGGCCTCTCCCGCCTTGGGCTACCCACTGCTCTGCCCCCTACAGCTGCTTGGCCTTCCTCACTCACCCTCAGGGCCTCCAGCCCCAGACACCCATACTGAAACTGTTCAGTGCCCCTCTCCTCTCTTGGACTGGGCTATGCTAGAGGGCAGAGTCAGTTAACTCTATTTTTCTCCATACCACCATTGTCAAGACTGACTTGCTTAATCAGAGTCTAGGGACTGAACAGAGGTATTCCTGATCAAAAGCCATTGAGCCTCCATCTAAACTGCTCCTCCAACAAGGTGCTCACCACTCCTCAAGGAGACCAACTGGCTCCATCTGTGGACAGGTGCAGACAGCTCAATTTACAAGTGGGAAAGATATGGCTATTGCAGAGGCTATTTAATTAACCTAAACCACTGCTCTGGCTCCCTTCCTCATCTCCTCTCCTGCTGCCCCCAGGGGGAGAGAAGCAGTAGGCCATGCAGCCACAGGTCTAAGTATTGGCCCTCTCCTCCCTCTATCCCCCAAGCACACCACCCGCCTTCCCTGCAGCACAGAGTGTTTTGCAGGAAGGCACAAGAGGTAGCCAGCAGCCCCAGGAAGAGACTGCGTACTAACTCCAAGCTGTCAGATCTCGAGGGGGTGAGCGCTCTGTTTTGGCAGTCAAAGCCTCTGAGAAACCCTGAGAACACTGACTGTGACGTTGGCAATACTCTTCTGGCAGGACCTGAAAGAGACAGCCTGGCTCTAAGCAGGCTTAAGAGGCTCATCAGCCCCTAAGCTGGGGGTCAGCTGACATCTGGGAGGAGGGGTGGCACTCTGGCTGGAAGATGTCCACTCTCCTAGGGCACAAAGAACTGGCCCATGGTCAGTCCACCCCACCTATCACTTTTCTACCTGTGGGAACTTTCTCAGGGAGGCTCAGGGGTCTTCTGCCTCAGAGTCACAGGGAAGGTGCAAAGAACAGGTTTTAAGGGATAAACTCTATAGGAGGATTCAGAATAGAATGGGAGTAAGGGCCAAAGGCACCATGTACCATGGTAGAAACTGCATAACATTTGGAGGTACAAAGATGCAATTTCAGTGTTCTGACCTTAGGAAGATCATTTAACCTCCCTAACCCCTCACCCTCAAATGCCTGGTCTGTAAAAGGAGGATAAATGAAATATCTGCCACTAAAATGAATGTGTTTTCCTTTCTTTCTTTCTTTTTTTTTTTTTTTTTTTGAGGCAGAATCTTACTATGTTGCCCTGGGGAGGGTGCCCTGGCATCACAGCTCATAGCAACCTCAAATGCCTGGAAATTCCTGGGCTTAGGTGATCCTCTTACCTCAACCTCCAAAGTAGGACTCAAGGCTCCTACATCACCCAGTTAATTTTTCTATTTTTAGTAGAGATGGGATTCTTGCTCTTGCTCAGGCTGGTCTTGAACTCCTAGTCTCAAACCACCTATGTTGCCTTTCAGAGTGCTAGGATTACAGATGTGAGCCACCTCCCCCAGCTCTATTGTCTAAATTTTCTTTTTTTCCCCATATTTTTCAACGAATCAAGCAAATAGCACTGATCTATTGTCTGAATTTTCTGCAGTGAACATAAGAAAAATATTCAATTTTTTTTGCAATTTATGATAGTGACCGATAAGAATTATATGTGATAGTTTTTCTTAAGAAGCGTCTACCTTCAGCTTGGTGCCTGTAGCTCAAGCAGCTAAGGCGTGCCAGCCACATACACCAGAGCTGCTGGGTTCGAATCCATTGTTGTTGTAGCTGCCAAACAACAATGACAACTACAACCAAAAAATAGCCCAGCGTTGTGGTGGGCACCTGTAGTCCCAGCTGCATGGGAGGCTGAGGCAAGAGAAGCTCTTAAGCCCAAGAGTTGGAGGTTGCTATGAGCTGTGATGCCATAGCACTCTACCCAGGGCAACAGATTGAGGCTCTGTCTAAAAAAAAAAAAGAAGCATCTACTATTCAAATAGTTATTTCACTTATATTTTTCTTTTCTTTTTTTTTTTTTTTATAGGCTGAGTTTCACTTTGTGGCCCTGAGTAGAGTGCTAGGCATCACAGCTCACAGCTACCTCCAGCTCTCAGGTTTAGGCAATTCTCTTGCTTCAGTAGCTAGGACTACAAGTGCCTGCCACAATACCCAGCTGGTTTTTGTTGTTGTTGTTGCTGCAATTTGGCCAAGGCCAAGTTTGAACCCGCCACCCTCAGTATATGAAGCCAGTGCCCTACTCACTGAGCCACAGGCACCACCCACTTATATTTTTCTTAAAAGATGTGTTAGTGCATTTCATTATTTTAAGTAGTATGTAACGATTTCATAAAATGTTTTTCTTTGGGGTAGGAAATTTATGTTTTAAGGATAATTATGTTTATTTTTTATTTCTTTGACTAATTGATAAGTTTTCATGGCACAAAATTTAAAAGGATAAACTTATTTTGATTTTTTTTTCTGGTTTTTTCTTTTAAAAGCTGTAATATCTTAACCTCTCTGATAGTATTAATTGTAGGTTTTATTTTTATTTGTTTAGTTCTTTTTTTAGTTTTCTTCTCCATGCCTATCTATTTCCTTAGCATGGCATACCACCCCCCATCCCCATCTGTTTTGGTTTCTGTAGTCCCTGTTAGAACCTTTTCCTCAAATGTCTGGCGGTCTAGTCTGCTAACGTTTAACAGTGGGAGATTATAAAGCTGGGAGTCTGATGTCTCTAAGCACATGGAAGGGGGGCTTATCAACTTAGAGGCTGTGGTGGGGAGCCTGGAGGGGCATCTGCTAAGAACAGCTTTCCCCCAGTTCTTACTAGTCCAGCCTGCCTGCCTTAACTCCCTGAGCAGAGGTTTCCTTTGCTGCCAGATCCTGAGCCTTTTGAGCATTTAGTAATATAAATTGGGTTGTTTCTCAGCTTTGCCCACTACTGGGTGAAGATCTGATTTTCTTGGATCTGCTATTACCTTTTCGTCTACTCTTCAATTTCCACAGTTGTATTGCTGGTGCCTGCTTGTGCTCCTCATTGTGGTGGGTATTTTTTTGTAGGGTGTCTTCTTTTAAATGCACAGGGAATAAGCAAAATTACGTGTACTCGTTTAATCTACCGTCTTAATCCAGAACTCCTTCCTGAAAATGCTTCCTGAATCCCAGACCCAACAGAGCTTCTTTATAATCCACGGGATATAGGTCTCAGCCCCAAACCTCTGTCTGTCTTGGTCATTGACTTTATTCACAGACACAGTTCTAAATAAACTTCAATTTCTGGAAGTCACACATCTTTTTGAGTGAAGATTTTCCATGTTCAAGATTTCATAAAAGAATGTGCTAGATGTTGCTAATCCTCGGGCAGAGGTGTAATGGGAGGCATATGAAGAGCATGAAGGGAAAGGAGGTGATGTTCCTGAGTTAGTCTCCGTGGCTGGGGGGAGGGTTGTAGTATGTGGCACTTTCTAGAAGAATGAGACTCGGCCGGGCATGGTGGTTCATGCCTGTAGTCCCAGCACTCTGGGAGGCCAAGGCAGGTGGATTGCTTGAGCTCAGGAGTTCCAGACTATCCTGAGTAAGAGCAAGACCCCGTCTCTAAAAAATAGCCCAGGCTGTGGCCAGCTACTTGAGAGGCTGAGGCAAGAGAATTGCTTGAGCCCCAGAGTTTGAGGTTGCTGTGAGCTGTGATGCCATGGCATTCAACCCCAGGGAAACTGAGTGAGACTTTGTCTTGGAGTGGGGGAAGCATAATTCTCATTCTCTCTGTGATCTGCACCCAGCCTGGTGAGAGAGAGATGGGATGGCGGTTATGTACGTAAACAAACAACCCCCCAAGTCTGGTACATTTGCAGATTAGAGGCGCCCTGAGGGGGTTGACAACACTGATGTGGAAGATAAATCTGAGCAAGAAGTTGCTACTTAGCAGCTTTAATTTTTCCTCTTTAGGCTCCTGTGACCTTTGATGACATCACAGTGTACTTGCTCCAGGAAGAATGGATGCTGCTGAGTCAGCAGCAGCCGGAGATCTATGGTTCTGACAAGCTGGTGGCGCCACTGGGTATGGATTCCTCTCCATGTCTCCGTCACCATCACTCCAAACCAGCGTTATCCTGGCCAGGACATACGGGAGAATTTTCTAGGATCTTATCATTTTTCTAGGCATCTTTATACCACCTATTTGCTTAATTCCATATTTAACTTACTAGTATGCAAATACACATACCACTTTATCTTTTTTCCCCTTAAACTGGTCAAGAGAAGTGGGTTGAGGTCTGTTTCCTGGGTGCCTCAGAATTCCTCAGGGCGCCAGCTGGGAAACAAACGGCCTGTAGATTTGTGGACCCCAGGACATTGGAGGTAGGAAGTGGTGGCAAAATGAATTTGGGATTTGCAGTGTGAAAATCTGGCCTCAATCCCAGCTCTACTGTGAGTGACTTTGGCCTTTTTTGAGCCCTGATTTCCTTCTTGTTAGAGTTATTTTAGTGATTTGGTGAGATAAAACAATTTAAAACTTTGTACAAATGTAGATATTTTTTATCTTTTCTATTTCCTGAATATTCTTTTCTCTACTTCTTTGGGTAGACTTTCTGCACCCAGGACAACAGTGGTTGCATTTCAGCATATGTGTGTGCACATATGTACTGTTTGCTGATTTCTTTTTCTTCCTTTCTTTTCTTTGTTTTTCCTTGAGACAGACTCTCATTTTGTTGCTC
Organism: Arctocebus calabarensis; assembly: GCA_963573935.1. Classification (NCBI taxonomy): domain Eukaryota; kingdom Metazoa; phylum Chordata; class Mammalia; order Primates; family Lorisidae; genus Arctocebus; species Arctocebus calabarensis. The sequence continues at coordinate 9,355 of CAUYON010165030.1, forward strand.
TGGTTAGAGTGCCGTAGTATCATAGCTTACAGCAACATCAAACTCTTGGGCTCAAGTGATTCACTTCCTCAACCTCCTAATTAGCTGGGACTACTAGCACCTGCCACAACCCTCCCTATTTTTAAGAGACAGGGTCTCATTCTGGCTCAAGCTGGTCTCGAACTCCTGAGCTCAGGAAGTCTGCCTGATTCAGCCTCCCAGAGTGCTAGGGTTACAGGCATGGGCCACTGCACCTAGCCCTCTTTGCTGATTCCAATTTGGTAACAGTCTGCCATGCTTTCCTTGTTTCGCCTTGATCCTTACCTAAGCCATGGTGAAAGCAACAATCTTTTGTCTGTGGAACAATTGTAGCTGGCTTGAGTCATCTTCCTACTAAAACAGGTTTGGAAACCATTAACTATTCTAAACCAGAAATTGCAAAGTAGCAGCTCATGGGCCAGACTTGGCTCACAGATTGGAGTTTTATTTTGTTCTGTTTTCTTTGTTTTTTGGCTTCCACTGGTTTTGTTTGGCTTCTTAAAAATAAATGAGTTGCCAATATTTAACCTTCAAGAGTTTTCCCATGAAAATACAAATTTCTGGCTTCTCTTGACAAACAGGGCAAGGTGACAGCCTTCTGGAGTGTCAAGTCCTGTAGAGTGTCACAAACCTCCAGGCTCAGCCTGGTTTCCTTAGTTATGTTATTGGGCAGGCCCCTCCCCAGCATTTGGATTTGTGAGCCTCTGTCTTCACCAGTAGTTTTCCTATCTTTTTACCTTTGCTTGTACCCTTGTTCCTTTCACCTAGACCTCATTCTTGAAATCCAAGTTTCTAAATCACTGCACTAAACCAAATTTCTACTTTCTTCCTTGATTCATTATCTTACCATGCTGAGAGGATGCATAGATAAATCTCTCCTTAATGTTATGATGTGGAGTCAGGACCTCATAATGCTTTTCTCTGTTCCTGACTCAGGACCAACTGTTGCCAATACAGAGCTGTTGTATAAGTTTGGGCAAGGGCCAGAGCCATGGTTAGGCAATGTCCAAAGTCAGAGGAGTGTCCTGGACCATCACCCAGGTAAGTGTGGACTTGTACTGGAGATGGGTGCTCAGCTGGAAAGGGAGCAGGTGTTGGGTACCAGATTTCATTCTCTGCTGTCCCTGCTCTCTACCAACTTATACAACAAATGCAGCCAGTTGTCACCTTAACTAGATACACACACCTCTCCCAACATCCTTCTCCAACTTCTCATCTCCCTTTATTTTATTTCTACCTGACAGTATATGTTTATTTATTATAATGATGTTACACAAAACCATGATTTTGTCTTATTTACTACCATACTCCCAGAGCCTAGAACATGCCTGGCACACAGCAGTTGCACAGTAGAGTGTCAGTGAATGAATGAGTTGCTATCTGCTGAGTTCTAGGGATTTATCTTTTCTTTGCTCCTTTAATAAGCCTCTCCTATTCAGGGGTTGGCTTAGCTAAAGCTAGGAAGGTGGCTGAATTAATCCAGCCTCCAACTATAGGAGAAGTGGGGAGTGGGAACGAGATCCTGTATGAATGAAGTCACAACAGTTGGCTCTACCTTGTGATTTCTCGCAGATCAACCATAGGAGCACTAGACTGCTGTGTGACTCTGAAGTATTACAGAGAATAATTTGTTTCATTTCTTTTTGCTTGGCTCTTAATTTTGAGCCTGTTGACTCTTTATTAATTAATAGCTTTGTGCTTAGGTTATTTACAATTTTGCAATAGACCAGTCTTAGTTTATCACAGAGTGTTGAGTTGTTGGCCACTGGATACCTGAACTTATGTTGGTGCATAAGAAATGGTTCCAGAGCGGCGCCTGTGGCTCAGTGAGCTGGCCCCATATACCGAGGGTGGCAAGTTTGAACCCAGCCCTGGCCAAATTGCAACAAAAAAATAGCTGGGCGTTGTGGCAGGTGCCTGTAGTCCCAGCTACTTGGGAGGCTGAGGCAAGAGAATTGGCTAAGCCCAAGAGCTGAAGGTTGCTGTGAGCTGTGTCGACACAACCCTCTACCGAGGGTGACAAAGTGAGACTCTTGTCTCTATAAAAAAAAAAAAAAAAGAGAGAGAGAAATGATTCCAGAGGACTTAGTCATCAAAGTTACATTTCATCTAAAGAGTAAGTAAAGAAACTTCTAAAAAAAAAAAAAAAAAGGAGAAGAAGAAAATAAACTTCTAGTTCACCTTGAAGAAGAAAAATTTTAATGAGGTCCTCAGAATTCTCACCTTCTTAATGAGTTGTGATGTATGAAAGGAATTAGACTTTAGGGCTAGATCAACACCCAGCACTTTTGAGGTACAAGGATTCAAAGACAGATTTTGCTTCAGGAAAACTGTCCAGGGACCAAAACCCCTGCGCAGGAGATAGATAGTGCTCTTGCCCTAGAAAGTACTTAAGCAAAATACAGATTCTTGTCTGTCAGGCCTGCTACAGAAGGGGTTCCTGCTGAGCAATGATCTTTTTGTAACCCTGTGTTCCATCATATCAATGTTCTTATCCATAAATAAGTGTTGGCCCCTGAAGATAGTGCCACTGTCTTACAATTCATATGAAATTGCAAAAATCTACTTCTAGCCAGATGTATCTATCCTTTAAATTTATTTATTTAGTTAGATATTTTTTATTTTATTTATTTATTTATTTATTATTATTATTTTTTTTTTTTTTGAGACAGAGCCTCAAGCTGTCAACCCTGGGTAGAGTGTAATGGCATCACAGCTCACAGCAATCTCCAACTCCTGGGCTCAAGCGATTCTCCTGCCTCCACCTCCCAAATAGCTGGGATTACAAGTGCCTGCCACAGCACTCAGCTATTTTTTTTTTTTTCTTTTTTAGTTGTAGCCATCATTGTTGTTTGGTGGGCCCGGGCTAGATTTGAACCCACCAGCTCAGGTGTATGTGGCTGGCGCCTTAGCCACTTGAGCCACAGGTACCGAGGCTATCCTTTAAATTTAAAGGGAAAAAAGGAGGAGGGTTTTTAAAAGCCCATCCCTTAGACTTTCTTCTGGGTTAGGTGAAGCACAGGGCTATGGAGATGGAGGACCTGGAAGAAGAGAATTCATGAGGAAGTTGTGTCACTTTGGTCTGAGTATGCGCTTCCCACCTTTCATGTTCGCAGGGCTCTAACTATAGGATTTCAAAGCAAATTCCATTTTTCTTTCTTTTCTAAAGGAAAAAACAGGATGGGCTATATGGAAGAAGTGGATATTCAAGGTCCCACCAGAGAAAGTGGACGATACACCCCGCCTGAGAAGAAAGCCTGCCTTTCCCACTTCAGTACAGAGAATGGCAATATTGAGGCAGACTGGACAGGAAGAAGCAAGAAACTCTTGAGGCCACGATCTATCCAGAAATCGTGGTTTGCACAGTTTCCATGGTTGATCATGAACGAGGAACAGACAACTCTGTTTTGCTGTGCTTGCCGAGAATACCCATCTGTAAGGGACAGACGTTCAAGATTAATAGAAGGTTATACAGGACCATTTAAAGTAGAGACGCTCAAATACCATGCCAAGAGCAAAGCTCATATGTTCTGTGTCAATGCCTTGGCAGCAAGGGACCCCATTTGGGCAGCTCGTTTCCAGAGCATCAGAGATCCATCCGGAGATGTACTGGCCAGCCCAGAGCACCTCTTCACTGCAGATTATCCCCTATTCTATCCCCCAGGGTCTCTGGGAGATTTCAGTAGCATGGCTGAGCTCCTGCCAAGCCCAAGAGCTGAATTAGAGGACCCTGGAGGGAATGGAATAATTCCTGCTTTGTATCTAGACTGCATTTCAGATTTGAGGCAAAAACAATTCACTGATGACAGCAACATCTCCTCAAATATTAATATCTTATGTAATGGTGCTATTGAATCCTGCAGTCAGGTAATACATTTATAATGATTACTCTATTTGATTTCTCTTCCAGAAAAGGGTTATGTACTGAGAATAACATATATTGCTTAATGATAATGTAAATAATAGCAAGACTGCTATTATTATAATGTTGTAAGCTAATACACTAATAATGTACTAGGCATTGTTTTAAGTATTTTACATATATTATTTAATTCAAACAATATTATTGCCATCTCCTTTTTACAAATAACAATGCACAATTAGTGGGACAAGGCATTCAAACTTCTGATTAAAAAGGAGCAATAATCTTCATTCAGAATCCAAAACAAACACAGAACTCTAAGTCTAGGAAATAAGCACAAAACAGTGACAGAACTCTTTCTTTTTTTTTTTTTTTTTTTTTTGTGACAGTCTCACTATGTCGCCTTAGGTAGAGAACGGGGGGTGTCACAGCTCACAGCAACCTCAGATTCTTTGGGCTTAAGCAATTCTCTTGCCTCAGTCTCCCAAGTAGCTGGGACTACAGGCGCCTGCCACAATGCCTGGCTATTTTTTTATTGTAGTTGTCATTGTTGTTTAGCAGTCCCGGCTGGATTTGAACCTGCCAGCCTCGGTACACGTGCCCAGTGCCATAACCACTGTGCTATGGGCACTGAACCAGTGATAGAACTCTTAAATAATCAGTATTTTTTACATTTTAACTTTAGCTTCGGAGTCACGTAGCACTTTTAAACATTGTAAGCTTTTCTCACACATTGTTTAATGTAATGTAATGTTCCTTTATGCTAATAGAGCAAGTGTCATTAAACTCATCTTGTTGGGAGAAAACTGAGACCTGAGGAAGTAACATGTTCATTGCCCAAGAGCTGTTGTAAATACTGGACTCTGCCCAGAGCCCTTGGCTGCCAGCTGGTGCTGTCCTTCCACTGCCCACAGGACTGCAGGACCCTGGATGACTCTTGTGCTCACTTTAGGTTTATTTTGTAATTATTGAATTCTTTGGAAAATTACCCTCTAGGAAACTGTTGATTGGAATCTTTGAGTAACTAAAACCCTCTCCACTTCTCACCTATTGCATACAAGTAGGATTTTACTGTCATATTTTTAATACCCACCTCCAGGAGTCTAATGGGAGTAGCTCAGCTATTCCTCATAGCCAGCTTCATAAGGAAGCTGGCCTGTTTCTAAGCTCATATTTTTCCAGAATGTCAAAAAACAGCAAAGCTCCTTTCTTTTCCTTATTGTTTTTTAGCCTATAAACAGATTATAATCAGAATTCTTCCAGCAGTGAGGCATATATAAACCTAGTCACTGATTATAACCATCTTTAATTCTTTTTGACCACTTCTTCCTTCCTATCCTACTGGGAAATCTTAGCAGGTTCTCCTAGGGGCAGAAAGTCACCACTGTAGTCGTAGGTGAGAAGGCACTGCTCTCAGGACTCTCTCTAAAGACAGGGTACAGGCTCGGTGCCTGTGGCTCAACGGGCTAAGGCACCAGCTACGTACACCTGAGCTGGCGGGTTCAAATCCAGCCCGGGCCCACCAAACAACAATGACAGCTGCAACCAAAAAATGGCCAGGCGTTGTGGTGGGCGCCTGTAGTCCCAGCTACTTGGGAGCCAGAGGCAGGAGACTCGCTTGAGCCCAGGAATTGGAGGTTGCTGTGAGCTGTGATGCCACAGCACTCTATCCAGGGTGACAGCTTGAGGCTCTGTCTCAGAAAAAAAAAAAGACA
>CAUYON010165032.1:0-18958 GCA_963573935.1 Arctocebus calabarensis
TAGCTCCTTCAGAGGATTTGGGAAAGCTTTGCTGATGATGACATTTGGCCAGAGGGAGCAATTCAAGTGGTCACTCAGAGGAAGATCACTCTAGAAAGATGTGCAAAGGTCCCAGGGTGGGAATGTGTTTGAGCCTGAGAATACTGGAAGTCAGGTGTGTGACTGGTGTGGGGCGTGAGGTAAGGTCAGAGAGGGGCAGGGGCCAGACCCTGTAGAGCACTATAACACACATTGAAGGCTTCAGACTTTATTCTGATTGCTACCAGAAGCTGTTCAAGAGTTTTGGGGAAAAAGGTGATGTGATCTGATTCGCATGTTACCACTGTGACTGATGAGTATATAGGGTGGGGAGAAGGGGGTGGGGAAGGGGAGCAGTGTGGTGGGAAGAGAAGGAGTATGGGAGAGTAGGTGCTGGGACACCAGTCAGGAGGCCTTTGCTGCAATCCAGTTAAGGGATTCTGCAGCATTAATCACTTGTATTCAGAAAATTTTTAGATTAGCCACAGGAGCCATTTTTCAAAGGAAAGCTTATCTTGATTGCTCATCTATAAAACATTATAGTGAAGCATGAAAGCCAAGCAGCTTCAGTTGAAGTAGGAGGTGGGGAGGTTCGGAGGTCCCGTGCCTTATCTGTGCCCTCATCTTCTCATTCCTGCTGCCTCTACTTGGTGATCCCCGGAGGCCCGCCTTTGAACCTAGGGGTCTGTTGATCACCATGGGATTCCATTCAATGAAGAGGTCCAGCAAGGAAGAGTAGGCTTTGCGCTGTCAGAAAAAATGGAGAGGGTGTACAAAAGGACAAAAGAATCCTGCTCCATGTTCCTGTGAAGAGAGAACTTCTGTGGAGAAGGCAGAGCAATACTCTGGCCCCTTGACGCCAGCTCAGGGTGCTTCCCTCTTCACACTGCTTCTGGCAACTTTTAGGCCAAGTGTAGTATGTCAGGTTTTTACAACATCTTTCTTCCCAACAAGGGGACATGTTTTGATTCAACTTGAATTCATAAGACAATCTTAGGGGGTGCCATGGTGTGAGTGAGGACAATGATGGGGCTTATTTTGGGGGGGATGATCTAAGCTTTAACTTCCCTTACTTCAGAGTGCTAGTAAATGTTTGATGTCTGGCTATCTGGAAGAAAGAAAGAAAAAAGAAAGGAAGGAAAGAAGGAAGGGAGGAAGGACAGGGAAGGGAGAAGCCCTATGGTGCTTGAAGATTTTTGTGCTATAAATGGTCCCCTCATAATAGATATATTGGCACCAATATGAAGTCACTGAACAGGAAGCTCAGATGGGAAGTCACTGGTACATTGTTACATAGTATGTACCTATGTGAAGAAAGGAAGGAAGGATTGTATAGAATATACATTATCATATATTATATACATACAAGGGTGCAAATAACCTCACATGCTTAGATAATAGTGACATGCAATAACCACTGAAAGTAGTGACTCTTGAGTATTTAATGTCTTTTAATTTAATAACTTTTTAATGGGTCTGTGTTTGATAAACAGCTGGCACAATTCTTAATAGTTAACAATTGGTTCTCACCAGCCCGTTTGAGTCAGTTGCAGTACCCCACTGTCCCACCTCTTAAAAAACTTCTCTGAACTTCAAGAATTTAAGTTAGTGAACAAATAATGTTGTGTGTGTACCACCACTTGGCAATAAGAAGAAATGAGCTGATACACCCAGTACCTCAAATGAATCTCCAGATATGGTGCTAAATGAACAAAGTCCATCTTAAAAGATTACTTAACGTATGACTCCATTTTTATCACAGGTTTGAAGAACAAAATCATTGTCATGGAGAACAGCTCAGTGATTGCTGGGGGTTAGGAATGGTAGAAGAGAGTGGCTATAAAGGCACTATTGAGAGAGCCTTTTGGGTGGTGGACTATTCTGTGTCCTTTTTTGTGGTGATGACTACTTGAGTATATATGTACATGTGTTAAAATTCATACAGTTTTCTACCCCCCCAAAGCAATATTACAGTATGATAATTTTAAAAAAGGAAGAAAAGTCAGGTGACTTGGGGGAAGTCACCTCTCTTCCCCCAAACTCACCCCCCACCACCAAACAACCAACAGTTATAATTTCAGTCTGAAAGAGGCAAGTCATTCTACTTCTTTGTGGCCTCCTTTGACTCCTCTGTGAAAGGAAAGCTCTGGACAGGTAGGAGTTGCAAATGCAAATGCCTATGAGGAGGCAGCAGGGAAGGTAAATGGAAGACAACATGGAGCAGTGGGGACTGTGGAGAACTAGTGAGTCTACATCTGCCTAAAAGGAGCTTCAGTTTCAGCCTTAGCTGGCATTTAGCAAGCTAGATTGTCGGTCTGCCCTAGCTTGCATTTCAGGATAAATTTCCGTGGCTCAGGCCGGTTATCCTAGCACTTTGGGAGACCAAGGCAGGATGATTGCTTGAGACCAGGAGTTTGAGACCAGCCTGGGTAACATAGCAAGACCTCATTTCTACAAAATATAGGGGGAAAAATTAGCTAGGCCTGGTGATGTGCACTTATAGTTCTATCTACTAGGGAGGCTGAGGTGGGAGGATCACTTGAGCCCAGGAATTTAAGGTTGCAGTGAGCTATGATCATGCCACTGTACTCCAACCTGGGTAACAGAGCAAGACCTTATCCCTAAAAACAAAAAACAGGGCGAGAACTTTGGATTTATAAAATGAGGAATTGCCTTATTTGTAAGCACTATTAGGACCCAACAAAACATGTCTGTGAATTGTATTCAACCAGGAGGCTGCCAGGATAGGATGTTCTGCACCATCCTTTTGAGGGCTTTTGGCCTTTTTCTGCAAGTCTGATAAGCAGTTGACCAGGTTATTTACCAGAGATTTGGAAATAATTTTGAAGGTTCTGTGTCACTGAATATAAAATTAAGCTCTGCTTTGTCCTCCTTTAAAAGTTGTTTAAAAGCAATTGAGGTACCCAGTGTTATTGTGGCTGTCAGAATCCGCATGTGGGGAAGAGGACCCAGTGCTGACCTGGTCTCCAATGGCTCTGCTTCCCTTCCTTGCCATCCTGCAGGAACACTTGGAAATGGGTCATTTAGTTTGTTACAGATCATAGCCTCTCATAAATGGACCTGACTTCTTGGCATGCATTACTAATTTTGTGATGATGAGTGAGGGTTGAGGCCACCTCTCACCCCCCATTGCAGGACCATGATTGATGCGCTAACCTACTTAGAATTACACTAAGCATGTGACAAGGGAAGCCCATTATAAAGGGCTGAAAAATGGCATCCGAGTAGGAAGCAACATGCATCCAGAGAGAGAATGAGGGAAATGGAACGCAAATGTGAAGGGGACAGAGAGCTTAGGAGTTGGAGGACATGGTCTGAGCCTAGAAGGATGTCTCCCCTCCCCACCCAAACATGATCAAATTAGTTTTTAAGGGGTTATAACATACAAATAATTACTGAACTATTGACTAATTGACAATGCTCTGAAAACATTGCAACAGCATTGCACAGCAGGGGAAGAGCTCCATTTGGGAGCTTGTGGGGGTGGGCCTGGAATGGGAGGTTTCTAGAACATGACTTGCTGGAAGGTGCTTAACTCTTTAGGGTTGCATCCCAGGACTCTCATCACTGAGGACTTGGAATTCAAAAGGCAAAGTTGGACCTTTTCTTGCCAGTGAGTTATGGCAGCCAGAGCTTTTGTCCAACAAAAGGTTTTCCTTCCTCACTTCATCTAATAACCATACCTTCTCTTCTTATTCTTCCTTCTTCTTTTTTTTCAAGAGGAAACCCATTCCTCTGACTGACCTCCCTCTTCCTTTCAGAAAAGTTCACGTAACCAGCTTCCTCTCACCGGGACTTCTGTTCCCCTGTCCTCTGTGATTAGTTCCGGAATAGACGTGTGACTCCAGCTGGTATAATATGAGTTCTTCTAGGGACTTGTGCCACAACTAAACAAAAAGAGGCACTTTCTTTTCTCTATATCAGCTGAAGGATGATAATCTAGAGGATCTTGCCACTACATAAAAGAGCCTATGAAAGGAAATTGAACTTCTCAGTTAATTAAAATAGTCTGATTATTGATTAAGGCCTGGATACAGCCCTAATTGAAGTCCACCTCTGAACTTGTTTTTTAGTCACATGTGCCAGTTTCTTCCTTCTTTCCTGCCTTCATCTTTCTTTTTCTTTTATTTTAAGCTAGTATTTTCAATCAAAACAGTCTTGTTTAGGCCAGTCGCGGTGGCTCATGCTTGTAATCCTAGCACTCTGGGAGGCCAAGGTGGATGGATTGCTTGAGCTCAGGAGTTTGAGATCGGCCTGAGCAAGAGTGATACCTGGTCTCTAAACATAGCCGGGCATTGTGGGAGGCATCTGTAGTCCCAGCTATTTGGGAAGCTGAGGCAAGAGAATCACTTGAGCCCAGGTGTTGGAGGTTGCTGTGAGCTCTGATGCCCCAGAACTCCACCAAGGGTGACAGAGTGAGACTGTCTCAAAAACAAAATGAAACAAAACAAAACAAACAGTCCTGATTAATATAATACTTCATATGTATACTTAACACTAAGCAGGTTGATAACACATATTGAAAATATTAATAACAAATTAAATATTATGTGAATATGAGATTAGCTAGCTTATTTATTCAACTAATGTATACTATGTGTTCAAATGCTAGATATCAGGGACAAAATTATGAATGAGACAGACAATATGGTTGACCTACCCTACATTGGCCTTATTAATATTAAATTAGGTCTGATGTGACTATAATATACAAATAATTACTGAACTGTTGCCTAATCTATGCCAAGATAATGCTGTGATAAAACAGTGAACAAGATAAATGGCTCTTTTTCTTGTGAAATGTAACTCTCTGACTTAGTTTCCTTGTCTGTAAAATGGGTATGGTACTAGTACCTTTTCCCCAAGGTTGTGACTAAATGAGATATGCAAAGTGTTTAGAATAATGCTTGGCACACAGTAGGTGTCCAGTAAATAGACTACTGCTTTTAATAGTGAACTTTTTTCTTAAGTTAGGCTGCTCTTTTTTCTGATTACAATAAAAAGTAGTTTCGGGGATCAGATAGTTGTGGTTCGTGTCCTCCTTCTTCCACGTATTAATGAAAGACTTTGGGGGAATTATGTAACTTTTCTCAGTTTAGTCATCTATAAAATGCAACATGGAATAATAATATCTTCTTTGAGAAGGCATATAGTGGACACATGATGATTATAATTAATCTAGACACAAAAATATGCTATTAACATTGCTTGAGAAAAAAAATTTTAGAAGAGGTAGTAAGAGCTATTATTATTTTTGTATAACATTGAGAATCACTACCTATTCCAGTACTCACCCTTTTGACCAAAGTATTTCCAGGAACAGAAGGAAACTTATGTTGAGGGAGGGAGTTAGGGGAGGGTAATGATCTTAATGGCCAACTGCAAATGAGAAATCAGTTCAAGTAAAGTTTTTTTTTTTTGAGACAGAGTCTCACTTTATCGCCCTTGGTAGAGTGCAGTGGTGTTACAACTCACAGCAGCCTCAAACTCCCTGGCTTAAGCGATCTCTTGGTTCAGCCTCCTGAGTAGCTAGGACTACAGGTGATAGCCACAATGCCCGGCTATTTTTAGAGATGAGTCTCTGGCTCAGGTTGGTTTGGAACCTGTGAGCTCAGGCAATCCACCTACCTTGGCCTGGAAGTGAGCCACCACGCCTGGCCTTGTGTAAGCTTATTTATAACTTTTTCTGCATTCCAGTCTATGGTAAACCCAGGCCCATTTTAATGTGAAGATGTTTTAAATTACTTACCCGTTAAATTCCTTACAGCCCTCTTCTCCCTACTGATTCCAGCAGGAAATGGCTGGTTTATTCTGAGGCTTCCCATATCCCAATCTTAGGCACCTCTCACTGCTGCCCACTGGGAATCTGTGCCCTCAGTTTGAGAAGCACAGCCTCAGAGTGCTCTGAGCTGCAGCAAGCTGGGAGCATCATCCTAATGAATGTTGTGCCACAAAGGAGGGCACTGAGGCTCCACCGTGGGACAAGGGGTGAGCAGACCTGGGCCAGGCTCTCCCTGCCGAATTTGGTAAATTTGTGCTACAGGCAACATATGCCACATAATCCTTGTCACCTAGATGAAAAGAAGATAAGTTAAAGATGTGGAGAAGTATGTCAGGGTGATAAATCCCAGAGGAATATTCCTCCCAATAGGCTATGCCTAAATGATGCTGGCAGAATGAGAACCAGACAAGATAAACCACGCTCCAAAGTCTATATGCTGAGAAGGGTGATGAGAGCTAGGAGGAAGGCAGCTTAGTGACTGAGAGCAAGTTGCATGCATTTGAGGCTTGTGTGTGTGAGGGGATGAAAAACTAGCATTGGGAACCCCACTAGCATTGGTCTTTTAATACTATCATATTTGTCGGGTTTGACCTGGAGTCAGCTGCATGGGCCATATGGTTTCTCTGACCCATAAAAGTCACTAAGTGAGGAAGTAATTTATTGCTAGAGATCACTGCCTGCACCAGAATCTCCTGGTGTGTTTGTCTCATTGTTTCCTTAATAAGGGAAAGGAGAGGAGCCGGCTCTGTGTGTGGGTTGGTGGGGGGAGGTGGGAGCACAGTGAAGGTTTTACATGATTTATTCTGACAGCAAGACCCAGTTTGAGAGGAGGAAGATGAGGAAGCTGGATGCTTCTGCATGGTGGCTCACTGGGGTTTTTCCTGCCCTACAGCTCAGCCAGTTGTGGGAGAGGGAGAGCGAGGAACATAAAGAGGAAAAAGGGGTCATGAACTTCAAATGTATAAATTGGGATTTGCACAGACAGTTTGAAGAGAGTACATTTCATAAATGGTAAATTATTCCGGAGCCTGGGGAAAGAGGCCAAAATGTTTTAATGAATTGGTGCCATAGGGAGAGAACCATTTCCTCCCGCAAACAAATGGAGAAACATTAAAACAATAGCTGCTGATAACTCTTTCAATGGAAGCTGGAATTTCGACACTGATTCCTCTGCAGGAATAGCTGCCCTGTTTAACAATGAGCTTCACACAAAAAGCTCTCAAGCTGAGTGGAAGACCCTGCAGCCTTCAAAGTTTGCTAGTACAATTCAGAGTCTCTTCTTTCTTCTTTTCTTAATAGCCCCTGGGCTTTGCAGCAACAGTTATTTTAGTGATTGCATCCTGGGGTTCTTGGTCTTATCTGAAGATGTTGTCTGTAAGAACTTGCAATAGGAACATTGCTCCAACACCTTGTCTGAGCAGTTTCTGCTTTTCGTGTAAAAACATGTGTGCTGACACTAAGAACATTTTTGACTTTCTGTGTTCTTCAGGCTACGTGAAAACAACTTGTGCTGAATTGCTACCCTGACGTTAAAAAAAGCTCCCTCAGAGTATTCTGGACTAGCCCCAGGTAATCTCAATCAGCACTTGGGCTAAAAGAGCTCTGGGGTCTCTTGTCAGTAGTTGGGCTGGTAGCCATATCCTTTTGGACCCCAGCCCAAGGATCTTCACCTTCAGGTAAAGAACTGAGCACTGCCTAGAAGGGTTTGTAATCTAGGAAAGAGGAAATGGAAATCAAAGGAGACCACATCCTTTAATAGCAATCATTTGTCTTCTGGTGGTAGTGTGGGGAGCGAAGGGCTAGGAGCTACTGTAGAACTCAGAAGTTAGGGTGTGGGGTTTAAGGCTCTGTCTTGTGGGTCTGATTCAGTATTTGCAATCAGGACCTCAATCTTCTTAATGAAGGTTTTGCTTTATGAAATGGTTGGGGGCTGCGGAATTAGGCGATCTTGGTTTAAATGCTAGTTTATGTTCCGATCTAGCTGTGTGACTCTGGGCAAGTTTCTTAATGTCTCTGAACCTTGGTTTCCTGAACTGGAAGCAGGGCCCATAATACCTGCCTCAAATGCATTGTTGTGAGAGTCAAAATTTGCAGCATGTCTGGGAAAAACTTGGGATGAGTCAATTGTGGGTAATCCGAGCAGGGATCCTCCTTCTCTCTCAATAATACATAGGATGTGAAGGCCCCGTCCTTTCAGTCTGTCATCTTCAAACTCAGATTTATGTCCCCAAATCTCCCTTCTTCTAAACTTGTTCTTTCTGAGGTAAATATAGTCTTTGGAAGGGATATCATCCATTAACACTAGCTTGAATTAGTTTAGGGACTAGCTGGATGGATGATGACAAAGACAAGAGAACTTATACAAGGTTTTCCAGCATAGAGATCCCATTCCTAACTGTGAGTGGAGGGAAAGCAGTAAGTGGGAAGGGACTCAGGGATGTGCTAAGTCTGGAGGGAGAAACTAAGAATCAAGAACGAAGGAAGAGGCCTGGTGAGGTGGCTCATGCCTTTAATCCTAGCACTCTGGGAGGCTGAGACAGGAGGATTCCTTGAGCTCAGGAGTTCAAGACCAGGCTGAACAAAAGCGAGATCCATGTCTTTACTAAAAATAGAAAAACTAGCTGGGCTTCATGGCACATTCCGTAGTACCAGCTACTTGGGAGGCTGAGGCAAACGGATCATTTGAGCCCAAGAGTTTGAAATTGTTGTGAACTATGACGGCACTCTACCCAGGGTGATAAAGTGAGACTCTGTTCAAAAAAAAAAAAAAGAAAGAAAGAAAAGAAAAGAACTAAGAGAAGATACAAGGGGAGCACAGAGGAGGAAATAATGGCCATAGAAAGGCTGTCAGCCCTAGAAAGGAGGAACCAGTTTTCCTCTGTGATATAAGGGAGGAGAGAAAGAATGGGGGTGGGGGTGGAAACTCTAAGGAGAAAAGCATCGGACTGGCCAAGCCAGTTCAGTAGGTGAGAAGTAAGAGGTAAGGCTTTGGAGCCAGTGGGCAAAGATGTGCCCCATGCTCCAGACATCTCCATTTGATCTTGTGCAACTAATGTATTTCCAATGATTGTCAGTTTCCACATTTACACATGGAGACGATAATCTCATTTGGAGAGCTGATTAAATGAGATATTGCAGAGTACCAAGGACATGCAGGCTCTCAATAGATGGTACTCTTCTCATCTTCATCCTCAGTGTTTGCTGATAGTGGGAGACTCTGGGTAGCCTGGGAATTAGCTCAAGAACCAATGTTTGGAGGAGCCACTGTGGGATGGTGGCAAAAGCCCGGGGCAGCAAGAACTCAGTGGGAGTGAGCAGTCATGATTTAATAATTGTAGACCAAGTCTTTGGTGCCCAGTGATGTCCAAAAATGTCCCTAGCCCAGGATCAGGACCAGAGAGCCCCAGAATCAGGCAAGGGAACCCAGGATAAAGGCCCGGCCTTCAGACCCAGTGGATGGTTACAGGAGTAACAAGGACAGGCTGCTGTTGCTGTCAGCATTGCTAATAGCTGCACACAAGCAGAGGGGTCAAGTCCAGAGAGGTCTTGGTGATGGTGAAGAGCTGTCACCATGATGGTATAGAAAGATGCTGTAAGGAGGGAGAGGCTTCAGTTAGGTGCTCAGCAGGAAAGCAGCCTAGAAACACTAATGTGAAATGAGGTTATGATCCAGGGACGATGGGGTCTGATGCATTATCAACAGGGATGATGAGAATCCTTGGGTGACCAGAAATAATATGGATTGGAATTATCCAAGGATGAAGAACGAGGTCATGGGGAGAGTCAGCAGTCAAGAAAAGGCATGGTGTGAAGAGATAGCCTTGCCAGACCTAGCAGGACTACTGGGGAGAGGTGTATGCTTTGGTGGGGGAGGGAGGGCAAGGTCTTAAGCAGAAATGTGCATATTGTATTTGGTTTGCACCGTTATTTTTTTTTTTTTTTAAAAACTGAGCTATGGGCGGCACCTGTGGCTCAAAGGAGTAGGGTGCCAGCCCCATATGCTGGAGGTGGTGGGTTCAAATCCAGCCCCGGCAAAAACCACACAAAAAGTAAAAAAAAAAACAAAACAAAACAAAAAAAAACTAAGGCAATGTTTAAATATTTCTGTGAAAAAAGATCTTAATTTCTGAAAAATTTAGAAAAATAGGATTATGTGGCTATCTAGTATCTGTATTTCCACATGGCAATTTCACTGTCCCCATTGGGAGGGGATTTTTTCCCCCCATATATCACTAATATTCCATTCTTCCAGATTCTACAAAAGGTACCTTTTGAAAAGGAATGGAGGGGATTTTTCAGTTTGCCACACTCTCTACCATTCCCTGTTGGTTTCCATCATTGAGATTAAGCGTCATTTGTTATTCATCCTTAAATTGTCTTTTGGTTTCTGTGAAGTAGGGAAACATTTCTATGTGTATATAGAAATAGGCACCTGAAGGCATGTGAGTTTGCGACCTTGATTTGGAGCAAGGGCTTTATCATTGAAGCTGGGCTCTGATCCAATGGCAGAAAAGGGAATCCTAGCTGTCCCAGGAGCCCTTTGTGCGCTGGTGACACAAAGTCAGAAATAGTGTGAGACAGAAATAGTGTGTTAGAAAGGACTGGAAGAGGGAATGTAGGTCAGAGGACACAAAGGAGCAGGTGTGTAGGATGAACATGTCTACAGAGCTAATGTTTCATAAGGACCACAGCTAAGACAATTGTATTGTTTTAAATAAGTAGATTTTAGCTGCTCTTATAACACACAAAAAAGTAATTCTGTGAGATAGCAGGTTATGTTATACGTTAATTTGCTTCACTACAGTAACCATTCTATTATCTAGATGTTTGCTCTAACCATGCTGTGAAGCTCAAATACACACAATAAAAATTATGGGGGAAAAAAAAGGACTGAAGAAGAGGGTGAAGGAATTTTACAGTAATAAAGAAACTCCTATTCTTAGGGCTACTTGCTTGGATCCTTTGAGAATTGTGCATATTCTCTTGCTCATCCTTTCTGTC
Organism: Arctocebus calabarensis; assembly: GCA_963573935.1. NCBI lineage: Eukaryota > Metazoa > Chordata > Mammalia > Primates > Lorisidae > Arctocebus > Arctocebus calabarensis. The sequence goes on from CAUYON010165032.1 coordinate 10,823, forward strand.
CTGAGTATGGAGCCCCTAGGAGTGAGAAGCTCTGTGGAAGATCCCTCTGGCTACCTGTTTAGCAGGAGGCTATGATGTCCCTGCCTGTTCACTTCTTTCTGGCAGAGTTCACCTCCTGCGTAGAAACAGAAAATCACAGATTTTTTACTTTTCAGCCTGTATCTGCATCTAAGGTATGGTATGTGGTCCAAATCTGGCTAGTGGGGCTTGAAGGAAGGTTTCCTGGGAGGATTTGGGGAAATGTTTTCCTACCCAATGACGCATTTATGAGAAGAAGCATCCACTTGCCTCAAATGCTGGTTATTGTGTTTGCATAGATCACCTGAACCTTGACACCCATCTCATGCCTGGGAGAGGACAACCCAAGGACCCAGCCGGCACCCAGAGACTAGCAGGATAGAAATCACCAAGAGCCCAGGCCTGGGTAAAATTTTTGAGACACTGAAACAGCCTTACACCATCCACCCCTGGCATTTTTTATGTGCAGGAATACATTTTCCTTACTTTTTAGGGTACTTTAAATTGGATATTCTGTTACTTGCTGCTGAAAGCATTCTAATGAATGGTGACTGTCAGGGGGCCGAACGCAGTCACACATAAACCCTTTCCCCTCTGGTTAACCCCCCTCCCAGAAGCTCGTGCCAAAAACCCTAACTTTCTGGGCAATCTATGCAATTTCCCCACCCCATGTAACTGCCCCCAGGTGCAGAAGACACCTTTTGCATTGCCCAGGTGGGTTACCCTCTCTTTTCAATAAACTTGGCCTGAACATCTCCACTCTAGTCTCATCTCTGGGTACCACTGCTTATACCTTTCAGAGACTTCAACCAGAACTGGGCTTCTTAACAGAGGACATGAGCCAGTGTGTTGGGGGATACTTACAGTGGCTAGAAAAATATGGTGTATTTTCCTAGTGTCCAGTGAACTTGATGATAGCTTGAAACAATAGTTTCTTTCTTTCTTTCTTTTTTTTTTTTATTAAATCATAGCTGTGTACATTAATGCAATTATGGGGTACAATGTGCTGGTTTTATATACAATTTGACATACTTTCATCAAACTGGTTAACATAGCCTTCACCACACTTTGTTATTGTGTTAAGATATTTATATTCTACCCTTAGTAGATTTAACATGTACCCTTTAAAAATGCACCATAGGTGTGGTCTCACCAATTACCCTCCTTCCACCCATCCTCCTCTCACCCCTCCCCTCCCACTCCTTTTTCCCTTTCATCTTGGACTATAATTGGGTTGCAGCTTTCATTTGGAAATGTGGGTGCTTATAAATTAGTTTCATAGTAGGGCTGAGTACATTGGATACTTTTTCTTCCATTCCTGAGAAACTTTGCTGAGAAGAATATATTCCAGCTCCATCCATGTAAACATGAAAGAAGTAAAGTCTCCATCTTTTTTTAAGGCTGCATAATATTCCATGGTGTACATGTACCACAATTTATTAAACCGTTCATGGGTTGATGGCACTTGGGCTTCTTCCATGACTCAGCAATTATGAATTGGGCTGTAATAAACATTCTTGTGCAAATATCTTTGTTATAAAGTGATTTTGGGTCTTCTGGATATATACCTAGTAGAGGAATTGAAGGATCAAATGACATGTCTATTTTTAGATCCCTAAATGATCTCCAAACATCTTTCCAAAAGGAACATATTAGTTTGCATTCCCACCAGCAGTGCAGAAGTGTTCCCTTTTCTCTATATCCATGCCAACATCTCTGGTTTTGGTATTGTGTGATGTGGGCTAATCTTACTGGAGTTAGATGATATCTGAAAGTGGTTTTGATTTGCATTGAAACAATAGTTTCTTATGAAAACAGACATGAATATTGGTATAAAATACAATATTCACAAGATAAAACAGGAGTCTTGGGAGTGTTTCTTAGGCAGGGATCTCAGAACTTTGGGGTGTTACATGATGCAAGTAAGTAGTATTTCTCTTTCTGTTGAGCACAGACACAAGATAACTCTAATTAAACTGCTGTTGGAGTGATTAAGTTAGATACAGGAAGGACTGTGACTATTGTGATTATTAAAAATATTCTAAATTAGAAGCAAGAGAGGACGATGGAATGTCAGAGTTCTGAAAGTTTTAAAGAGAGGGATATTGGGTTTCAAATGCAGTTTTGCCTGGACTAGTTTTCTGGGCTTTTTAGGTCCTTGTCAATGTCTTGCTATTGTTTTGTGTTTGCCAAGAATAATTATTTTTTTTTCTTAGATAATGCCTGCATTCCAGACCCTCCAACATTTCTTTGGTGATTTAGCCTTTTTTAAAATTCAATATGCTACTCAAAATGCTGCCCTGAAGTTTTCCTTCAAGTAGTTAATGTGAATGAAAGCAGAAAATTGCCAGGAGCCAGCTAATGTTGAGACAGATTGTAAATACCTGTAGGGAAAGTTCTTAAGCTTTTCTAATAGGAAGGATACTGTAAATTTTTTTATGCAAAGGCTCCGCATCAAAGCCAAATCCCAGCTTTTCTTCCCACTTTGAGACTTTGTAGACAAGGTCAGCACAAAGGATCTACTGTTTCCGCTGGCATTTACATCATCACTTTATCTTGTTATTCCTGATTTTTTGCCAATCATACTGAGAATTTCTTAAGGGGAGTAAAAAAGAATAACCAAAGCAGCTTTGCCTCCTTGACAGTGAAGAATGGGAAGAAAAGCCCCTTTCCCGGAGACAGGCTTTCCTTTTTCTTCTTTATTTTTGCTGTAAGTTTTAATTTGATACTCTGCCATTGACAGCCCCAGGAGTCCAAGCTGATGAATAGCTGAGTTAATTTTCTCTTCCGTGGCTCAACCTCATATTAAGTCAAATTTTTTTTTCTAAATAAGGATTTTGGAAAGGCATTGATTTAGGTAATAACCTCATGAAACTTCTTCACTGAGTTAGACACCTATACCCCAGGCCACTAGAGTGAGGATGTGGCTGCCTGTCAGGAACAATGGGTGACAATGGGTGGCAGTGGGAGAGTGGAATGAGGGATGAGATTTCTCTGCTTCTCTGTGTTTCAGGAGCATCAGCTATTCCTTTAAAAAATATTCATGCTAGCTTATTCTTCCAAGGATAGACTTGCTCTGTGCTAGCAGTTCTCTGTTTTGGCCTTGAGCCTCACAGGAGGGTGAAGTAGGTTCCTTCTTCCTTTATCCTCTTATTCAGGCTTTCAACATATTCATTAAGCACCTACTATTGTTATAACAGCTAACATTCTGTGAGGGCTTTATCATGAGGAGGAGTGGGGTAAAGTGGTTAAGAGCATGGTCTAAAGCTCAGTTGCTTGGGATTTCTGGTTTTAAATTCATTTTGTGTTGCTACAGAATATCTGAGTCTGGGTAATTTGTAAAGAAAAGTTTATTTGGCTGAGATGTCCAAGATCAGACAGCCCACACTGTGAGGGTCTTGTGCTGCTTCAAGTCAAGGCAGAAAAATAGAAGGCAAAGCAGATACCTGCAAGGAGACCAAACAGGAGAAGCATCTCACTTCCTAACAACCCACTCCTGTGGTAACTAATCCAGTCCTGGGAGAGAATAGAACTCCCTTAGACTGTATTAATCCCTTCAGCAGGGCAGATCCCTTATGACTCAAACGCCCCTTTAAAGGTCCCACCACCTCTCAACATCATTGCATGGGTGATTAAGTTTTAATGGGGCCAAAACACCCCCAAACCCTAGCACTAGGGGTTGAATCCTGGCTAGTGGCATGACCTTGCTACTAATCTTCTCTAGGCCCTGGGAGAGTAGCATCCCGCTAGCTTCTTGTCAGAGCTGAACATACACAGAGCTCAGCCCAGCTTGTGGGAAGACACAAAGCTGGTAGGTGGCCGTCTTTGGAACCATGGACATTGCTGGCATTAGAGTCAAGCCCTTTCCATGGGGAGCTTCTCTCTCCTGGGCATTTTCTCGAACCTTTTCTCCTTCCCCAGTGTCTGGTCTCCTCCCTGATTCTCCAGGTAGACATTCACCACCTTCCGGGTGCTGGTATTGTGGGGTGACAAAGACTGGGTATCATTGTGTCTTCTAGGGTATCTGCTGTCTGAAAGGAACTAAATGCTGACAGACCCAGCCCGGGCAGGAATGCTGCACGCTGATTGAGCGCTAACTAGTGGGGGAGCAGGATGGGGAAGGGCTGAGTCCCAACCTGACCTGCAACAGAGCCCTGGATAAGTCATTATCTCTTTGGGGGCCTCACTTTCCCCATCAGTAAAGCCAAGGAGTTAGCTTTTTCAAACATTTTAGACCAGGACCCACTGTAAGAAGCGCCCCCAATTTTTCATTGCCATCTTCAGAACAACATACGTAATTAAAACAAAAGTTTTGTGAAATAATACTTGCATGTCCTGCACGAAATCCCCTGTGTTGTCTACTTTTTTCAAATGCCACTTATAATTCATTATATGGACTTATGGATCTCCTAATGATTCAGCTTAAAAATGCTGTAATCACAGTGCCTCTGAGGCCTTTCATCCTGAACTCTTAGTAATTTTAGATCCACATGGACTGTAGGCATTTAAAGAAGTAGAAACAATTAATCTCTAGGTTTTAATAACTGGCTAATGCGAGATTAATTAAAAAAAAACTACATACATCGTTGCCTCTTAGACCAGCTTTCTGGAATTCAAGGACGTGGTCTAATGGAAAAGCAGAGGTTAATTGTCAGGATTCATTTGCTGGAACATGAAGAGGCTGCAAACAGTGAAAATGTTCACTACTCATTGGAATTGAGGTTTCATCTGTGGAAAGAAAAGAAAGAATCCTGCCATCAAAGTTTGCTCCTGCTCTCTAGGTTATGGGAATGCTGGAAAGCATCCACTCTTCTCAGAAAAACAAAAAAAACAAAAAAAAACAAACCAGCTTGTTTTAATCCCTAAATGGACATGGTCCTGTGAATTAGGAGGCTTGGGAGGAACGACTTCCCTGCCTATGTAAACGTTTATTTTTGCCTTAATGTGTTTGTCCATTTGCTTGATTGCTCAGGAGATAGTCATCTAGAAACACAAGCTTTAAGAGAAACTAGTACAAACAAAACCCTCCACCTAACCCCCCCAAACAAGAATACCCGCCTGTGACCTCCTTCTTAGGCTGCACTTCAGTTTACTTTTCACAGAGAAGCCCCCACCTCCCAGTGGTCCCTTGGGACCATGCTCTGGACTGGAGCTTCCAAATGCCAGGCATTCTAAGAAGCACCTACATGTTATCCAGAATCAATGGAAGACCTCTCTCTCTCTCTCCCATTTTTGTTTTTTCTTCCTTGCTCTTTGAACCTTAAGAAACTTCTGGAGTTCTTGAGATCAAACATCTCATGTCTTTCAAAGTGCTTCCTTCAGTTTGGAGCATCAGCCAAATTAACACTGGCAGGACAGGCCCTTTGGGAAAATGTCACTGGGAAGGTTCCAGGATGCAGACTTTGGCTTAAAGAAGTCAAGGCTGCTCTCCATCCTTCCCATCTGTTGTCTGCCTTTGATTTTGGATGAGGACACAGGATTCCAAGTGGGCAAGCTGAGAAAGTTACTAAACTACTCAGACCTTTGTAAAACTGTGGTTAATAATATTAGTAAATTTATGAGATTAAATTATATATAAATGCATAGAAAGCATTTAGAACCATATGATAAGTTATGCAGTAAAATGCTACCAGCAGTGCTACTGATGTCCTGGCCCATCATCCCAAGGAGAAAGTGGCAAATTTAAAAATGGAGAGGGAGAGAATGAAGCTAAAGGAAGAACCACTTGCCTAAGGTCATGTTGCAAGCTTAGGGGAGGAAAAGGGTGCAAAAGACTGGTTAACAACAGAAAAGCATATCATATTTATTTAATCAAAGTTTTATGTGACACGGAAGCCCTCAGAAATAAAGACCCAAAGAGCCAGGGAAAACTCACCATTTTTATGCATAGGTTCAATGAAGACTGGACAGCTGTGTAGAAATGGGGCTGGACAAGAGGGCGTGGTCTAATGGAGACAGACTGAGGGGTGGGGGGAAGCCAACAAGGCCCACTGTTCAGGTAAGGTCTTCATAGGAGAAGAGAGAAGGGAAAGAGTGACTTCTGTAGATTTTATGGTTATGGTTTGTTTTGGGAAGGAGGAGTTCTAGTTTCTGTGACCTGCGTTAGAGTAGAGGAATTCTGGTTTCCATAATATGCTTTGAGAGAGAAAGAGGGGTGAGAGACAGGAAGGCAGGGGAAGGTGAGAGAGAGACTTTGCTCTGAGGCTGTTTCAGAGCCTCTTTAGTTCAGAGTATCTAGCATACCAAAGCACCATATTTTGAGTTGTCCTTTTCTGAGCCTCAACTCAAGTAAAGAGAACTGAACCAAGAGGGCCTAGGATTCTCTGAGCCAACCCACCCCTGTAAGGGGGTATGGGAGGGCGGCAGCCAGTCTTAGTGACAGAAGGGCAAGACTGAAGTCTTAGGGAAATAGGGACAGAGACACCAACTTTGCCAGGTTGCCAAAAGGATGAATAGACCAGTGGACAGAGCACTTGGCTGGAAGCTGGCCCTGCAGACTGGGTACAGGTGAGGGTAACAATAGCCTTTCTCCTTAGAGCTTCAGGCTTTCTGGATTCAGACTCTTTCTAAAGTTAACAAATACAATCAGTTTGCTCAAATACAATCGTGTATTTAGGGCAGCTCAGATGTTTATCTTATCCCAATATTTACCCTATGGAATAGGATTTGGGTGGCTTACTTTTCTCTTCCTCTGGGGAGTGAGATTTTACCTGGTTAAGTTGAATATCAACTTTTAAATGAAAAATGAATAAAGCTGAAAGAAAGTCCTCTTCTGAGCCAGGGGAGAAATAGGCTCCAGTAAAGAGACGTGGCCTAGATTTTTCTCCACCCACAACCTTGAGGGGAGGAGCTGAGGGGACAATTTTGAAGGAGCTGGATTGGCTAAAACAACTGCAAAGATTTAGTAGGAGCTGTGTCCAGGCCTGCGTGGTTCAAATGAAATGCTATAGATTTCCAAGACTCTGGAAGGTGGGGAGGGCACACTGTCATTTCCAACACTCATGAGCAATTTTATTTGTGTTCTTGAGTGTTTAGGGAGCCATCAGCAAGTGGTTCCGAGAAAGAAAATGATTCTAAAAGAAATGACTGCAGTGCTAGACAGAGGGTATCCTTCTATTCTGAACCTTTCCTGGAGGCTCAGGCTGTATAAAAAGATAAGCTTCCCATGAGCTTATGAGAATGAAAATCTCAAAGCAGGCTTACGTGTTGTATTAGTAAGGTCCTCTTCCCCCTCCAGACTTTCACCTCCAAACATGAGAATGTCCCCAGTAACATTTAGAAGTCTCCTATAATAAGCACAGATTTGCTTATTCATTTAGTCAAATCCATAGGTGTCTGAGAGACTTCTATGTATCGGACACTGTTCTAAAATGTTGGAAAACAAAAATGAAAAGATGAACAGATTTGATAGCAGTAATAACCACAAAAACTATAATGCTGGCATAGTGAAAGATGGTACAAAAAACATTAAAAATTAATCAATAGGGTAAAAGAAAATAATTGTACCACATATGCCATTTAACTGGTTAATGTGCATGGTGTGTAAAGAGCACCTATAAATCAATAAGAAAAAGATACACCCCATAGAAAATTAGGCAGATAATAGGAATAGATTATTCCCAGAAAAAAATATGCACCTTGTCTTGGATTCAGAATTTAGCAAGGTAGGACAACATATTCACAAATGGTAAGTGCTATAAACAAAAACACATCACCAGTCCATTAGTTTCTGAAGTTTGATGGTAGCAAAAATCAACTGTCAAAATTGTCCTTAATAGATACCTTAAATCCTCGAAGTATAGTGTGCATAATTTTGTGCATACAAACCTTTGCCCCTTTTTAAGAAACACTGGGACAAGGGCCAGGTATGGTGGCTCACTTGCAATCTCAGCACTCTGGGAGGCCAAGGTGGGTGGATTGCTGAGCTCATGGGTTTGACACCAGCCTGAGCTAGAGTGAGACCTTGCCTCTAAAAATAGCCTAAGATTGTCATGGGTACCTGTAGTCCCAGCTACTCAGGAAGCTGAGGCAAGAGAATCTCTTGAGCCCAAGATTTTGAGGTTGCTGTGAGCCAGAATGCCATGGCACACTACCAAGAGTGAAAAAATGAGACTGTCT
>CAUYON010165034.1:0-74683 GCA_963573935.1 Arctocebus calabarensis
GGTACAATGTGCTGGCTTCATATATAATCTTAACTATTTTCATCAACCTGATTAACATAGCCCCAATTCTTTGTATTTGATCCCAACACAGAGATGGCAGGAAGGGCCCTCAAAGACTGTTCAGCCCAAATGAGCTGTGTCAGAGGGGAAAAGTGAAGTGCACTTACCAAGGGGAGGGGAGAGGGATGAGATAATAAACAGAAAGATCACAAGAAGCACAGTGTGCCAGGAGTGATGCGTGGAATTTAAATGGCCACTTTTCATCACACAGTTATGAAGGACTTCTCTATACAGGTGACATTTAAGCTGAGACTTGACAAGAAGGAGCCAGCCAGCTGATAATCTGCAGAAGAGTATTCAGGCACAGTGAAGAATCTCTGCAAAGATCCTGGAGCCACACCAGTTACGGTGTCACCTCGGAGAGAGAAAGTACTGCAAGATGGAATACCACCTGGGCATCTTGTATAGCGCCTCGTCTTAGGTCAGCGCCCCAGAAATGGAACCTGAGATGGAGGCTGTTGCGTGAGTAATTTAAAGTGGCATGTTCTCTGGAGGAACCTATACAGCAGTGAGGAATGTAGAATATGGAAAGGAAAAGAGCTAGGCAAATATGTAGTTTAAAAGGAGTTCAGCCTCCTGGTCTGGAACTAGAGCTGCACCACAGAAGTTGTCCTGACAGAGGTAGGAGGCCTGGGTGGTTACACTCCCATCAGTCAGTTGCTGGCCACCTGTCACTACTGGGGGTGGTGCCCATATATCCCAAGCAACCATGGGCAAAGCGGCTCCCATCAGTCAGAGGCATCCCCCCAAGAGACTCTAAGCATGAGCTGTTAGCCAACACCTGCAGTATCTAGGGAATGAGTACATCAGCACTTTACAGCGTTGAGAGGGGTGACCTCAGTGTACCTGTTGCATACCCAGAAGTGTTCAAGGCACTTTGTCAGCCATATTATTCACTATTTACCATCACTCTGGTGGAAGTGATCACTATTTTGTAGATTAAAAAACTGATGTTTGAAGAGGTAAAGGAACTTGCCAAGCTCGCTCTGCTAGGAAATTGTAGAACTGTCCTCAAACCTAGGTTTTCTGATTCTACAAGTGCTCTGCCAGCTACTCCAGATGCCATAGATCCTTACATAGCCTGCCATGTCAGGTTGATGTTAATAAAACTTGTTATTTGTTTTACATCTTTTTGCACAGTGTACACAGTTCATAGCCAGCGATGCTGACATGCTCCCTAAAGAAAGAATAATTCCTGAAAGCCAGTGACCTCGTGGAATCCTCCTTTGAGCAGAGCTTGGTCTACATCCCTTGTTAGTTCAGGTGACCTGTACCCAGCAGAAGAGCTTACTCTGCTTCCAGTCCAACTGCCTGCATGTTGGCACAGCAGAGATCCTGTGGTCCAAAAGTGCGGAGTTAAAACCACAAAGCTGACCTTGTGCTGTTATTGGTTCTCACCTGCTCATGCTGGGCATCTCCTGGACATGCAGTTTATAGTGCACATTTGTGGGAACCCTAATGCCTGGGGAGCAGTGAGTCCGCACCATAAGCTTTGATTTTTAACCTTCTTTCACATCAGTCATTTTTTCCAGAGCTCTTTCTAAATAGGATGCTGAATACAATTAAGTATCTTCGTAATGATCTAGGTGATACAGGGCGTGTGGTGCTGTAAAGACCAAGCTGACTCCATTTTATTAAAACTAACTCCATCTTATTCCTCAGCCTTCATTAAGTAGTTACATACCGAAAGCATTAAGTAACTTACTCCGTCCCCCGCCCCTCGTCCTTGTGTCTGCCCAGAGTGATAGCAGCTCCTTCCCAGACCAGCCAAGGACAAGTATTACTCAGTCCCCTAGACCTCTATCAGCTCACCCCATACTCCCTCCCTTTTTCCTTTCTGTACCCTTAAAAACCCCCTCCTTTTCGAGGCCTCAGGCTTCTCCGTTTTCCTGCTATGCCAGGTGTGAGAGGTCCCCAGCCCGGGCTTGTACATACACCTCTTGCTTTTGCATCAGATTTAGTCTCTCAGTGATTTATGTGGGGGATCCCTTGAGCTGGGCACAATAGTGCCCCAGCTCTGGCAGCCCTGGGCCACGGGGAAGGAAGTGCTGTGCCTTCTGGGTTGCTGCCCCTGGGGGTGTTGGTGCCACAGGACTCAGGGAGGCAAGGGCTGGAGAACCAAGTGCAGCAGAGAGGGGTGAGCTCTGCTGAACCCCACAGGTCCCTAGGAAGTTGAGGGAGACCACAGCACAGCCTGCGCCAACCCCAGAACCACCTTGGGACCAAGAGCCCTCTTTTGGCTGTGCCTAGCACTTCACAGGCCTAAGGGTGACAGGGAGTTCCCCCAGTTAGAGGAGACACAGGCACCTCAGATTTCCTAGGCCTGGACAATTTCATGTAAATTTCTTCGGCCTAGGCAATTTCATGTAAGTTACCTAGGCCTGGGCAATTTTGTACAGGAATGGCTCATTCGCCTTTCCTCTAGTGGAAGGGACTGTATCCATTCATTTGTTATCAAGTTCTGGCCAAATGTATCTACAAAAGACCCATGCGACTATATATATCCCTAGACAAAAGAACAAAAGCGCCAGGTGGAGATTTTCTGACTTGGGTCTTTCTCTCTGCCAGGAGCTCTGTATTCCTTTCTGGCTAATAAATTCTATCTTATCACTAATCTGTGGTCTGTGGATTCATTCTTTGAATCTCGAGACCAAGGACCTACTGAGGAAAGTAATTCCTGTAACACGGGGATTGTGAGTCTGAGTATCACTTATTGTTTTAGTTCCAAATTTAGTATGTCTTTCTAAAGGAAAGGAAGTAGAGGATGCTTGCTCTTAAACAAAATAACCCCACATTTCTAGCCATTATGAGTTGAACTGTGCCTCCCCAATTTATATGAAGTTCTAACACAGAGCATCCCAGCATGTGTGACCTTATTTGGGAATAGAGCTGTTACAGATGTATTTAGATAAGATAAAGTCATACTGGTATAGGGAGCCCTTAATCCAATATAACTAGTGTCTTTATAAAAGGGGGAAATTTGGATACAGACATGCAGAGAGAGAACGCAGGACCTTCCTGCATGTAAGTGCCTCTTTGCTCAGGTTGCTCCCATTTTGCTGTGGAGCAGAAACCCCACACCACACCACTTTTTATCATTGTGTGCTAAGTATGACTCAGTATCAACAAGGCTTTAATGAAGGTCCTTTCTAGATTTCTGCCATTTTGAGAATTGGACAAATGCTATGCCATCTATCCCTAATTCACAAAAAAACCCACAAAAAATTAATATAATTTCAAATATTCTATATTATTCAGACCCAATCACTATCTATTGATGCAGGACAAGGCGGCCCTACAACCGCCGCCTTGGCCCTGGCGGTGCTGATGCTGTGGCAGATGGAGGAACCAGCTTGCAGAAGGGCCAGACACCTGTGCGGAAGATACTGACGTCTTGCTGTCTCCCTCCCTGCTCTTCTAGCTAGTCCATTTCATGGATGGGGCCTTGCTGTCTCCTCCTCGTGCACAACTGACTGGTCAATATCATGTCAGTTTCCAGGGCCTGGGTCTTCATTACACAACTGGCTGTAACTGATGAACACCCACGCCCTAAGAAGTTCTGGCAAAACAACTCCCTGGGACTATATAAACCCCTGAGCAGAGAGCTCAGGGGCAGACCTCGGCTGGACCTTGGAGAGGGAACAGGAGAGCTTGTTCCCCTCCAACGCAGACCTCGGCTGGACCTTGGAGAGGGAACAGGAGAGCTTGTTCCCCTCCAACACAGACCTGGCTAGACCTCAGAGAGGGAACAGGAGAGCTTGTTCCCTTCCAATGCAGACCTCGGCTGGACCTTGGAGAGGGAGCAGGAGAGTTTGTTCCCCTCCTGGGTCCTCTTTGCCTAGAGGTTTGGTTTTTCCTCTACTTGTAATTCTTCTTTCCTGTAAATAAATCCTGACTTACCACTACTCTTGTGGTCCGTCGATTCCTTCTTCGAATCTCCAAGACCAAGAACCTGAATTCTGGTATCAATATGGTGCCAAGTTAAGAACCCCTAACTCAAAAAAAGAAAAAAATCTGTGGAATGATTTCTGAGAATATTGATGACTTTCATCTCAAGGCCAATCTACCAAAGTGTGAAGCTTCATGTTGAAATCTGGTCAAGAAAGAAATTAGGAAAAAAGAAGGAAGAGAAGGAGCAGGAGGAGGAGAATGAAAGAAAGGAAGAAACTTTGACGCCCACTGACAGAGGTTGAGAAGAAACAATTTGGAGAGTGAGAACTGTGTCCTGACTGCCCGGGCCACCTCGGGAGTCAGAATTTCAGCCCCTATCACAGTGACTTAGATCTGATTTACTGTGGAAGAAACCCTCCATCTCCAGCCACTCGTGGATGTTTGTCAGCCTAAGCATGGCTTTGGGGCTGTGCTTTCTGCCAGGCCAGCCACCAGGAATGCTCAGAAAGGACTCTAGTTTTGTCTTCCTAGAGAAAAACCTGAGAATGAGAAGAACTGCTACCCACCAGCTGTGTGACCTTGGGAAAATCTCTATACTTCGAGTCACAATCCAGTGAGAGAAATCACCTCTGCCTAGCCCACCTTTCAGGGATTTGGTGATGGACTTTACAAATCAAAACCACCACATTGGTGTAGAAAAGCCATTGCTCAGTGGGGTGATGGCTCCAGGGTTGCAGGTGTGCATGGACTGAGTACACAGAGACACAGCACTGTCACTTGGACCCTCATTTTCCTCCAGGGCAGGAGATAGTCAGGCTCAGGGCAGAATGTTCTGCCCGTTTATTCTGAACTGTTCTTGTCTAAGTGTAATGAACTCTGTCTATTTCCAGCTTCCCTAGAATTGCAAGACAGCCTTGATCTTGTCCCCCCAGCCATCTGCCCCTCCTTCCACCAGCTCACTTACACCTGGCATCAGCAGGAGGTTCATATGCTCCATGGCATCAACAGAGACGGTATGATGCTGAGTGGGTCTGTTAGAGAAAACAAGGTTATGTTTTCTCATTAGACAAAGCCACAGCATCCAGCCAGTTTCCTATAAGCACTTGTTATAAGGAAGGCATTCACTGGAGATGCTAAAGGAAGACAGGTGTGGAGAACAACCAACAGCTTTTAGGTGGCTCCTGTGGACTAGACATGCATATGGCTGGCGAATCCTCAAAGCAATCTAATGACCCACATCACCCCATGCACACTTGGGGAGCACGAGGCACAGAGCACATAGGTAATTTGCTCTTGATATGCAGCTGGTAAGGATGGAGACAGCATTTGCCTCTCTGGATCCAAACTCCATGCATTTTTCTCAGAGTTGAGTTAGCTCACAGTCTGAAGAGGGCAGGTGAAAGGTTTGTGATAACATCGGTGGTCATAATAAAAATTTTAAGCATTTATTATGCACCAGACACTGTGCTAAGTACTTTACATGGTTACTCTCTTTCCATACTTACAACACCACATGATTTCTATTAATAGCACCACATTACTGGTGAGATAACTTAGACAAAGAAGGTTAAACAAAGTGACCACATTCACAGAGAGAAAGAGTGATAAATCCAGGGAACAAATGCTGACAGCAGGGCTCCAGAGTCTGTGCTGTTAACCTCTCTGCTACATTTTCCCATCAAAGGGCTAATTGCTGTGCAGGGTGATGAGAATCAGCATACAGAAAGCAGCAAAAGATTGTCCCTATGATGAATTTTGTGTCAACTTGGTTGGGCCACAGGATGCCCAGATAATTTGGTCACACATTCTGGGTGTGTCTGTGAGGCTGTTTTGGGGTGAGACTTAGATTTGAATTGTTAGACTAAAGCAAATTGCTTTTTTCCTATATGAGTGGATTTGATGCAATCAGTGAAGACTAGAATAGAACAAAAAGGCAGAGTGATAGAGAACCTCTCTTATCTGCCTGCCTTTGAGTTGGGACATCTGGTTTTTCCTGCCTTCACACTTGAAGTATCAGCTCATGCTGGGACTCAAGTCTGAGAACTGGAAGTACTGATTGGCGGCTCTCTGGGGTCTTCACCTTGCAGACTGCAGACTTGTTAGCCTTCATAATCATGTGAGACAATTCCTTATAATCAATACAGGCTGCCGGGGTTATCCCTAGCTCATCCCTAGCTCATTCCTAGTAAAGGAAAGCTCCAGCCCTCATTGGCTGGGGAAATGGGGGACCTTTCTGATGTTGGGTCTCCCAGCTTTTTGACCTTAACCAATTGGTTGTGAACCATTTCATTTTGGTGTCTTGGTATCTGGCATACAGCAGACATTCTCTGCATGTCTGCTGGTTTGAACTCAAATTGGAGGCAAGGCACAAGAAGGGAAAAGGCAGCCTCCTTCTCTGGGGGACTGAATTATACAAAAGGGAAGGATAGTGTTAGTTATGATAAGGCACCCCCCACACACACTCTTTCCATGGGGAAAGACAAGTGAGAAGGATTTTACCTGAGTCAAAGGCTGGAGATAGAGTTCTGTGGAAGAGCTGACTTTCCATCGCAAATGGTGATCCCCAGTCTAAAGAGTAGGATCTGCAATGCAGGAGGCATGGGCTCCCAGATGACATGCAGAAAGGCAGCAAAGGGTTGGAGGGTTGATGGTGTCAAGGAGAAAAATGGTTCTAATTGAAGCTGAGCATACAGTAGTCTCCAAATATAAGCCATGTTCAGCCAAGGCCAATCTTTGGAACAAGACAGAGACGAGACTGCCCTGCATGGCCCTGGTTGTGAGTAGAAGGAAGGCTCCCTCCAAGGAAGATGCAGCTCCTTCTAGCCAGAGTCCCTGTGCCTCCTCCTCCTATGAGGGTGCTGGGCAGAGTTCACCAGCTCCCTCCATAGCCAGAGCCTTGGCAAAAGGAGGCCTGCCTGGTGCTATTGGAGGAAATGTGGCCTACCCCAGCCAACCTGGATCTAGCCCCTGCCTTTGAGTCTGAGAAGGTCTTAACTTGGGTCACTAAGGCCTGTTTCATGTCCCTGTTTTCTTGTACTTTCATGGATTCCCAGAGATGAGCTATGTCTAAGTTTTCACTGCAGAGATGGAAAGACTGAGGTCCAGGTAGCAGAATTGACCTAGCCACTAAAAGATGCAATCTAGGAGAATATCTAGTCAAATGCTACGTATTTATTTCAGGTCAGGGGCATCATGTGGAATCCCCACCTGAAGCATGCCAGGCTGAGACAGGTTAAAATGTGGACTTGTATAGACCTAAGGTCAAATCCTGGTTCCACCATTGCCAATGGTATAGCGTGGGAAATGTCACTTCACCTCTCTGAACTTCTGTCTCCTCATTTATAAACTGAACACAGTAATCTCTGCTATTTAAGACTGGCAAAATTTTTTTGAGATAGAGTCTCACTCTGTCCCCCTTGGTAGAGTGTGGTGGTATCATCATAACTCACAGCAACCTCAAACTCTCAAACCTCAAGCAATCCTCTTGCCTCAGCCTCTTGAGTAACTGGGACTATGGGCACCAACAACCATATCTGGCTAGATTTTCTGTGTTTAGGGGTGACAGAGTCTTACTCTTGCCCAGACTGGTCTCCAACTCCTGAGCTCAAGAAATCCACTGGCCTAGGCCTCCCAGAGTGCTAGAATTACAGGCATGAGCCACTGCACCAGCCAAGACTGTTGAGACTTTAATGAGAAAAAGTTAGACACTCAATAAATGTCAGTTCTATTCCTTCTTGCTCAAAAGATGTAAGCTGAGTAGCATTTAAAAGAAACCCAACTGCCCTTTCCCCTTCATCCTTCTCACTCTGAATTCAGATCTAATCCCCAGTAGTAAAGCCCTGCCTCCATTTGGGGGGCCTTGAACTAGTCATTGACATTCTAGTAAGCCCCAAATGTCTCCCAGATAGAGGCACCCAGAAAGACATTCCAAGTGACATCGTGCAAAATTGTAGAGCAGGTAGCTCTAGGGATCAGTTCTTCCACCAAAACAAATATTAAGCTGAAAAGAGAAATTAAAATCAGCTATTTGGAGCTCTGGAACCCAAGGACATCAATTACAGCCAATAGAGTGCTTGATCAAGGGAGAGTCTTCTGATCCTTCCTAAGCAGATAGCATGGGCAAACCAACTACCACCCCCCATCCCTAGCCCCACTACACCTTTGCAAACAACAGCAGCTCATATTCTTGGTATAGTTGGCTGTGAGAGGGTAAACATGGGACCTTCTCCTTCAAAAATCTGAGGTTGTGCATTTTGGTTAGTCTGGTTGTGCCCTCGGGGACTGGCACAGATGGCTTGGCCTTCTTATCAGCAATGACTTCCATGGTTGGCATTTGCCAGTAGATTTAAAGAGATACAACCCTTTCTCCATCTCTTTGTGGAGCCAGACTTTTAAGGAAATATTTGTTAGATCACTAGCTAACTGCGAAGATAACAGAATGGAAACTTCAGGGGCCAGACACAATAAGGAACACACACTTTGAAAACATATTGTGGAAAAGACACAGATGACTCCAGCTTTCAACAATTAAAATCTCCAATCCCAGAGAAGAAGAGAATATGATTTCTAGAGTTATCACATGATAATACTCAGACTGTCCTAGTTTTACACACACACACACACACACACACAGAAATAAAAAGTATGGTCCATTCACAGGAAAAAATGAACTTGACAGAAATGATCTCTGAGAAGACAAGATACTGGAATTATTAGTCAAAGACATTAAATCAGCTATATTAAGTATGTCCAAGGAGCTGAAGAAAAACCCACACATACACACACAAAGAACTAAAGAAAATTAGGAAAATAATGTAGGAACAGAATGTCAATAAAAAGAAAGACATTATACAAAGGAACCAAATAGAAATTCTGAGCCTGAAAAGCACAATAGCTGACATAAAAAATTCACAGGAGGACTTCCATAGTAAATTTGAGTGGGTGCAGTGAGGAACAGGGGGAAAAGGGGGAAAAAAGAAGAAAGAAAAATAAACAGACCCTGACAGGCCTGTGAAGCACCCTCCATTACACCAATATATGCTTCATAGGAATTCCACAAAGAGAAGGGAGAGAGAAAGAAGGGAGAAAAATATTTGATAAGATAGTGGCTAAAAACTTCTGAAACCTGATGAAAATATGAGTCTTCCCACTCATATATTTTAATAAACTCCAATCAAGATAAACTCAAAGATAGCCACACCAAGACACATTATTGAGAGTGACTTTGTATAATGTCTCTTTTTATTGACACTCAAATTGTTGAAACCTAAAGAAAAAAGGGAATTTTGAAAGCATCAAGAGAGAACCAACTCACCATGTACATAGAATCCTCAATAAAATAAAATGCCGATTTCTTCTCAGAAACCAAGGAAGTCAGAGGCAGTGGGATGATATATTTGAAGTCTTAAAAGGAAAAAAAAAACCTGTTAACCAATAATTTTTTCTCTGCTAAAGCTATCATTTAAGAATGAAGAAAGTAATAAAACATTTCCAGGTAAACAAAAGCTGAGGAAGAAGAAACCGGAGAAGAGAGGCTGAACCTCATGCTTGGGGGAAAAGCTGTAGTCATGGTGTTTTTCAAGTCACTCTCAAATAGGTTAGAATGAAAGGGACAAGGACAGAGGTGGGTCAGTACAGGGATTTGGATGGACAGTCCCCCAGACGCCCCTGAAGCTGGCATTTTGTGCTTCTTTGATGCCCATAGAACCTTGAGGATGTCTGTAATAGGTGCTGGTTGGTGAAAAGGTGGGCATGAAAGCTAACTATTCAGCATGTCCCCTGGGACAGCATAAAGGTCACAGGCCATCTAACCAAGGGATATGGTGCATCTGGGCCTACAAACTCCCCGTGACAGCTGGGAAGACATGAATGTTGTATGGTGTTAGGTCCTCATATGGGTCAGCTCCAAATCTGGAGCAATGTCCTTCCTTCACTGATCACAGTCACTCCCCATCCTCCCCTTTGTACTTCCTACTTCATTCCATTCTACAAATTGTAGCCTGGGGATCTCTGTCTTTCCCTGCTTAATGTCCTTCACTAGCTTTCATCATCAACCTGTAAAAATGACAATTGACCTGTCATTCAAGGCTAAGCCCTGTTCCCTCTCTGGCATTATTGGCCATCAGTGGTCAACAACCTGGAATCCCATCAATATGCAATTCATTCTCAGACCCAAAGATGTGGCCCTGCTCTTCACTCTGCCAGTAAAGCCTCCTTTCCCAGTCTTTCAAGTTTGAGCCTTCCTTGAACCTCTGACTGGACAAGAATCCTTCCTCTGTACTAAATCCACCATAACACTCATTATTCTAGATAGATCACTGGCTTTGCTTTCTCCACCCCTCAGTGGGTCCATTGCCTCTGAGCATCTCTGCAGAGAGATAGAGACTGGCTCTGCCCAAGCATAGAGCTTGGCACAGAACTGACACTTAATAGGTTATGTATGTATTGAATGAATGAGTGAATGAGTACCTATAAGCTGGGGGTGGGGTGGGGTGGGGCACCCTGAGCTTGCACGTGTGAGGAAGGCTGTGCCAGGCTATTCTAAAGCCATTAAATTATTAATGCTGGCTTGAATGTGGCAGAATAAATCAATTCCTGGCTTAGCTCAGAGCATTCTGCTGTCTTCTGAACTGCCCAGGCATGAATAACTCAGACATCAGACCTTCTGGTGATTGTCTTTGTTTCCTCTCCTGTACTTGCTGAAAATGTGTGTCCCTCCGTATCTTCACCAATTAAAAACCTCTGATGACTCTTTTGGCTTTAAATGACCCAAAGGGCTCCAGTTGTCTCCCTGGGTACTGAAAACTAACTGTCTACCAGAAGCTTTCTGATACTGTTTTTGAAAATAATTTTGTATCCTGCCAGCCTACCTGAAAATGGTCTCAGACATTCATTCCCACAACAGACCTTTTCAGGCCAACCACATGCTCAGCACCATAAAGGGAGTTAATAACTCAGGAATCCAGATGTGACCCTGAAAGAGCTCACTGCTCAGGGAGGAAGACAGATGACTCTTATGTGGTAGAACATGTCTAGGATGTTCTTGCAGTGGGGCCTATGAGAACACAGAGAAAGGACAGCTGTCCTAGCCTGGGGAAGACGAGAAGATGCATCCAGAGAAGGAGACATTTAAAGAGGAAATAGGTGCTAGCTAACAGATGAAGACATGGAGAGAAAGGCAGAGTGGCCAAAGGGGTCATCACATGCTAAGGCTTGGAGGCAGCGAGGGAGTCTCTGGGGGAACCGCAAGTGTCAGTCAGGGTGTGACTGCAGGTCGTGATTAGGAAGATGGTACAAGATTAGGCAGGGACTGGAGCTGGGGTATCTTCAATGTCATGAGAAGTGGTCTGGATCTCTAGTCTATGGGTTCCAGAATGCCCTCAAAGGGTTTTAAACAGAGAATTAGTGAGGTCAGAATTAGCCTTTATATGGATCTCACTGGAGACATCAAACTTAAAAGGCCCAGAGTAGTGTCTGGTACATAGTAAGGACTCAAAAGTCAGCTCATCTGGTACTGTCCAGCTCCCCCTCACCCCAAAACTTCTTGATCCTGTACTAACCCTCCCCCTCCCCTATCCCTAGCATCTATACTTTTTTCTGTTTCCTCCCAACTTCTGCAGTGGCCTTTCCTGTTCTTCCTGCTCCAAGCTCTCTGAACCTTTCAGTTCATGACATGTTCATGGAAGGGAGAGGCTGTTAGGGGTTGTTTCAAGGAAAGAGCTGATAAGGCTGTGATCCAGACTAGCAGGAGATACACTAACTAATCTGAGATAAGGACCCTTATACATGTGGTTGCATGCTTATCAATTTCCTTGAATTTACTCCCAATGAACCACTAGCTCAGAAAATAAGGGCTATCCGGAGAGTTGGCCCAGTGGGATCACTGTGCTCATAGCATCTTGCTGGTAGAGGAGTATCAATGGCCCAAATCTGCTCTAATGAAACAGAAAATTCCTTAGAAAAGGATGGAGAAAAATAGAGGAAAACAAGCTTTGTTTTTACGCTGAATTCACAGTCAAAGCCTCTCAGAATGGAGAAAGTCAACCACTGAGCCTGCAGGGAGATGGCTTGAAATTGCCAGGAAAGCAGAAACTATCGAAGAGGTTTGGCAGTGACTCTGATGACGTGGGAAGCTCAGATGTTCTGCCCCTTGCCAGGAGCACAGACCACAAACAGTGTTGTCTTGTCCATCTTCTGTTGCGATAACTGAATATACAACACGGGGTAATTTATAAAGTAAAAAATTATTTCATAGGGTCATGGAAGATAGGAAGTCCAAGGTTGAAGGGGCACATCTGGTGATGGTCTTCTTACTGCATCATAACATGGCAGAGGGCATCACAGGGGAGAGGGCAAGAGCATGGCAGCTCAGGTTTCTCCTTCTCTTCTTAGAAAACCATCAGTCCCATCATGGGATCCCTGCCCTGATGACCTTGGTACTAATTACCTGCCCAAAGTCCCACATCCAAGTTCCATCAACATATCAAATTGGGAATTAAGTTTCCAACACATGAAATCTGGGGAACATATTCAAACTATAGCATGTGTTCTAATGATATTCTTGGCTACAGTGGACACACAAGGTGGATGATCACCCATATGTTCCCCAATAGACCTTGGGGCTGACCTACATGACAAAGTTTACTTCAGTGGCTGGCAATGCCTCATCCAGTTCTTCTGTCAGGCCACAAGATAATATGTGTAGAATACCTTGTGCACAGTAGGTATTCAATGACTAAAGGCATTGTCGTTTTTCCCAGACTCTGCAGCTAAACATTAAAGTGACTTTAAGCTAAAGGGCATGTCAAGTTTATTGTCCATCTTTGCATGGAGGGATCCAGGCTGAAATAAGTGCTTTCAACTCAACAGTTGTTCTAAAATTCAAAGAATATGATAAGTACACTTCAACATTTTCATCTAGGTGTCTGAGCCTTGTGAGTCCCACCTTGTGCCTCTATACAATCTCTGGTGGCTATGCTTGTGGCCTTTAAGAACTGAGGAAGGCCTACATGATATCCAGGCTCATCTGGGTGGGTGAACAATGCATGTGTATGCCAGAGTGATGGGTAGAATACTGTCAACAAGAACTGAGCAGATGGCCCATCTGGCCAAGCAATCTGTTTTCAAAATTACTGCAGAGGCGGAGTGGAGTGGAAAAATAAGGCAGGGAGATTTGGATTCATACTCATAGCTCCTCCTGGCTACTAGATGTTTGCCTCTGGGCATGTGACTGCTCCTCTTAGAGCCTGTTTCCTTATCTGTAGGGAAGGGGTAACGGCCCAGTTTTCACTGAGCTATTGTGAGAAGGAGCTGGATGATCCACGTCAAAGTCTTTGCAGTGTTTGGGACACAGAAGCTGCTCAGGAGATACTTGTTCCATCAGTTTCTCTTCCCTATTCTGCCCCTCCCTAATGTACTCCCACCTAAACTAGACCCTCTTTGCATAAACGAGCTTCCCCTTAGCCTCCCATATCCTTTGAGGGCAGAATGTTCCTTCCTTGCAGATTATGCCTACTGACCCTAGAACCACCCTATGCTCTCCTGTCTCCATGCCTTTAGTCTTTAATGTTCTGCCCCACAAATGCACAAATGTATGTATGCATGCACACATACTCTCTCTCTCTCTCTCACACACACACATATGCCTGTGAAACCAACCCCTCTATTCTGAAAAGCTCTTCTGTATCCTGTGGCCCTCAGCAAGCCATGATCACAAATCTTCTGAGCCTTTGGATTATATCCCTTTTGTTCCCATGGGTCCTGGTTTTTGACAGACTGAAGGAAGAACTTGGTATTTCCCCTCTGGCCAGATAAATTGCCTTTCTCCTTGTAACATGTATGTGTATTAGTTTACTTGGACTGCCCTGGTCCACAGAGTTAGTGTTCTTATAAGAAAAGACACCAGATAGGTTGCTCTCTCCTTCTCCATAAGAGCACAGAAGAAAGAGCTGGTGAGTGTACAGTGAGAAGACAGCCACTTGCAAGCCAGGAAGAGAGGCTTCACCAGGAACCAAATTGCCCATACCTTTATCTTGAACTTTCCTGCCTCTAGAACTGTGAGAACTAGATTTCTATGGTTTAAGCACACTCTACCATATGTTTTTATGGCAGCCCAAGCTGATTAAGACAATGGCTGATGTTTTCTCCTCTTGTTTTTCTAACAGCTTTATTGAGATATAATTCACCAACCATGCACTCCATTCATTTAGAGTATAACGTGATTGTGTGACCAGAATTAGTTTTTAAAACATTTTCATTACCCAAAAAGAAACCTCACAGTCATTAGTAATCACTTCCCATTTTCTCCCACCTTCCCTTCCAAACCTCAGAAAACTGCTAGATAGACTTTCTATCTGACTGTTCTGGACATTTCGTATAAGTGGAATCTCACAGTATGTGGTCTTCAGTGGTGCTATCATGTAACCATCATGTTTTCAAATTTCATCTATGTTGTGGCATGTGTCAATATTTTGTTCCTTTTTATTGCCAGATAATATTCTCTCATATGGATATACCACATGTTACTTATCCATTCATCAACTCACTGACTTTGGTTTGTTTCTGCTTTTTGGCTCTTATAAATACTGCTGCTATGAACATTTATGTATAAGTTATTGAGTGGACATATGTTTTCATTTCTCTTAGATATATAAGAAGAAATGGGTTTTAACTACTAGTTTCCTGAGAAAATAGCACAGAAGCAATTAAAAAAAAAAAACCCTGCCAAATCTTTCCACCTCAAAGTCAATCAAACCTATCAGCATTCACCCCGTTATAATGGGAGAATTGTTCATGGCTGTCTTAGTCAGTTCTTGCAAAGACTGGGTAATTTATAAAGAATAGAAATTCATTTCTCACAGTTCTATAGGCTGGGGAGGCCTAGATCAAGATGCTGGCAGGTTCAGTGTCTGGTAAAGGCTCAGTTCTTTCTTCCAAGATAGTATCTTGAATGCTGCCTCCTCCAGAGAAGACAAATGCTGTTCCCTAATATGGAAGAAGAGATGAAAGGGCAGACTTCCTTCTGCAAGCCCTTCTAAAAGGCCTTAATCCCATGCATAATGGCAGAGACACCATAGCCTAGTCACCTTTTAAAAGGGTTCACCTCTTAATAGTATCACATAGGGGAATAAATTTCAATATGGATTTTGGAGGGGACACAAACACTGACAGCATAGCACTAGTCCCATCTAGAGCTGTCCTATCCAGCCTAACCCTGGGTTGTGAACACTTTTTCCTACTCAAGGACTTTGGTTCTTCCATTGTCTCTACTATGTCACCAATTTCTCCTCCCTTGCTGGACCGTTTCCATCAACCTACAGACATATTGAAATGTCTCCCAAATGAAGAACAATTCTCTAGATCTCCGCATCCCTTTCTAGCCACATCTTCATTTCTCTGTTCCTATATATAACAAAGTTACTCGAGGGATCTTCTTCCACTATCACCATTCCTTCACCTCCAATTTGTTTCTAATGCTATTTGAGTTGGGGATTTATGCCTACCACTCCAATACAATAACCTTTTTTAGGGTTATGGATGCCTGCCATCGTTGTCAAGTCCTGTGGCTGACTCTTAGAACTCATCTTACTCTGCTTATCAACAGCATCTGACATGCGTGATCAATCCAGGACACCACACTATCCCCTTTTCTTCTTGTCTGGCTAGCCACTCCTTACAATCTCCTTTGGTGATCCTCTCATTCTTCCAGTCCTCTAAATGTAGACATGCCCTGAAGACACTCAGTCCTTTGTCATTTTTTCCTCCATACTCTAACTCTGTATGAGCTGTCTACGTTCACAGCTTTATTTTTATTTTTGTTTTAAGCAATGAGATCTCAATATGTTGCCCAGGCTGTTCACAGGCACAATCTCATTACTTGTAAGCATGGGGAGTTCTGATCTGCTCTGGTAATCACCGAGGCTGGCTCATCTCTCCTTGGGCAACCTGCTGGTCCCCTGCTGCCAGAAGGTCATCATACTGATGCCCAACTTAGTGCAAACACCCAGTAGGTATAGTGCACCACAGCCCAGAACTCCTGCGCTCAAGCACGCTTCCGACTCAGCCTCCCGAGTTTCTGGAACGACGGACATGTACCACAACATCTGGCTACTTTCACAGCTTTAAATGTTACCTATGCCAGCAGGCAGAAAACTTTCCATATAGGAACCCAGGAACATACAGGAATAGTATATTATTTTAGGTTTTTTGAGCCAGACGGTCTCTGTGGCAACTCCAGCTATTGCAGTGCAAAAGCAGCTAATAGACAATATGTAAATAGACAGGGTGGCTCTGTTCCAATAAAGCCTTATTTATAAAAAACAGCTAGCAGATAGATTTGACCTGCAGGCTGTGGTTTGCTAAGCCCTGAATAATAAACACAAAAAAATTTGTTATCCTGACCTTTCTTCTGAACTCCAGACCCATGTATCAATTGCCTACTTTTGTTTCCACTTTGTTGTTTACTATCTCAAACTTAACACATCCAAAACAGCAGGCTTAAAAAGATGATGTGCACTCAGATTCTCTGGTATAATGTTCAATGTAGAGCTAACATTCTTGCTAATGGATTGGATGAGAGTATGAAGGAAAAGAAAGAGGTAAGGATGTATTCTGTAACTAAATAAATGCGATGCCATTTACTGAGATCAAGAAATATGTTGAAGGCCAGGCGTGGTGGTTCCTACCTGTAATCCTAGCACTCTGGGAGGCCGAGGCGGGTAGATTGCCCTGAGCTCAGAGGTTCAAGACCAGCCTGAGCCAGAGTGAGACCCTATCTCTATAAAAAAAAAAAAATAAGCCAGGTATTGTGATGGGCACCTGTAGTCCCAGCTACTTGGGAGGCTGAGGCAAGAGAATCACTTAAGTGATTGGAAGTTGCTGTGAGCTATGATCATGGCACTCTACTGAGCACCAGAAAGTGAGACTCTGTCTCAATAAAAAATAAATAAATAATGAAAAAAAGAAATATGTTGAATAAATGTGAGGTTCTTTTTGGGGAGGGGGAAGTGGATAGAGAACATAGAGCTAATTCTCCCCCCAGGGGCTCTGTACCTACTCCCCACTCTGCCAGGGGTGCTCTTCATATGACTGTGTCATTACTTTGTCTCTGCTTCAAAGTCATTTTACAGAGATGTCTTTCCTGGTTAGTCATCCCTCCAAAATATCTCCATAGAACCATCTCTCTCTCCCTCTCCAATTCCTCCTGGTTTTGTGTATTTATACTATGTCTGTCTTTGGTGTTATCTGTTTGCTTACTTGTTTATTAGTTTATCAGTTCTTCTGTCTTTCTAGAACAGAAGCTCATAAAAGCAAAACCTTTAGCACATTCATCATTATGTTCCCAGTCCTTAGAACAGTGGCTCCTATGTAATAGGTATTCAACAGAATGTGTGTCAAAAGAATGAATGTGTGACTATGTTTGTCTACATTACGGCCTGATAACTATTTTATTTTTGTTCAGTTAAGAAGGCTGCAGGATGTGGCAAAATTGGCCCAGGAAAGGCCAAGCCAACAGAAAGTTCTAGGTCCTAGTTCTGATTCTGTCATTAACTGTGTGACTACAAGCGAGACATACCTCTGGTGTGAGCCTTTGTTTTCTCACTTGTACTAAGAAGATATCAATTTAGATATTTTCTCAAGTCCCTTTCAGCTTGGATGTCAATGAATGAAATTGAATTAAGGCACTCTAATGGAATTTCAGAATCAGTGGGAGAGGTCCAAAGGAAGCAATTCAGCAACACCCTTCAAATGACCTCACATCTTCCTAGCAGCCTTGGCGCTTGAGGAGGCAACTCTTCTTAATGAGAACAGCTCCTCGGGTGGGGAGGCTGAGCCAAAGTGGCAGTGAAGTAAGTATTAACAAGAAAGAATAATAATGACTCCAGACCTTCTGGAGGTAAAGAGCCACATGCACCCAGCTTTGCTTGCTGCTCTTGCCAATGAGTCTTGAAGATCGTGAACTGATTCATGTTGCTGCCAAGAAAGCTTTTGTCCTATAAATATGACTCAGAAATGCAGGTCAATCAGATGTATGTCATATCTTCAGGGAAAAAAAATACAGTGCTTAGTTAGGGTTTAAAGTCTGCAACCAAACTGAACGTGTCACTTAAATTTATTTGCTATGATATCACCAGCAGCCTGCTATTAAAATGGGGAAGGATCATCAGTCAGTGCTGCAGGGATCACCTTCAAGAGAAGCCATGGAAAAATGCCCTGGTTCTCCTCATTAAAAGTTGTAGGTCCTGAGCATTTCCATGCTCCTGCTGACTTCTCACGTCCTATTGCTTGTCAGGGCAATCATTCAAAAGGGTAAGCTCAAGGAAGGCTATCATTTATATACGCAGAGCTTTCAGGGTTGCACTGCATGTTTTCACTCATTGCCTCCTTGCTTCTAACTTTCTATGTGAAGTACCATTGAATCCCAAGGAAATGACTGACCGTAGTTTCAGTTCTATATCTTCATCATGTGGTCTTAGAAAAATCACTTTCCCACTGTGGGCCTCGGTTTCCCCCGTGCAATTTGAAAGTATTCACAGAGTCCCATTTGGGCATTCCCAGATGCCCAGAAGTATTTGAAGATTGAAACTAAGATCCAAGAGCTGTTTTCATATTTCAAAACACCCCCTGGGAATTCCACATTTGCCCATGACCAGACCACACAAAAAATGTCAAGCTTCTTTGCTTTGTGATGGAATGCTAACAATTCTGGTGGTGATTTAGATGTTCTCGCACTGATCAGAACCTCTGATCAGCTAAAAGTGATATCACAGAAAATCCTGGGATGTTATTTTATTGCCTACTTTACTATGTGTCTGATTAATAAAGTGGACAGGGGAGGATTAATTACCTGTAGGCTTGTGGTCAAAACCTCCCAAAGGAAAAGGTGGGTGAAGAAAAGTGGTAGTGCCTTATCATGGGTACTGAAAATATGACCCCTCTACCCCCATACCCAGATAATCTCTGACATTCTCTTTCTCATTCTAAATTCTATGATTCTAACATTTATGTTCATTTGAGAACGCATTTTTATTGGAGAGGATAGGGCTGTTTACTTTCCTTTCAAAATAGTCCTTTCATAATACAGTCACCCCCAGATACAAGCACAAAGGGAAAACAATTCATTGCAACATATAGGATAGATGCAGCCATGACAAGGCCCTGAAAAAAGGCAATATGGCATCAGTTTTAAAGAGAGATCTTTCAGCAGTTGTTGGCTTTGCTGAGCAGGGACAAAAAAATAGATTCCACTAGGAGACACCTCTGGCTTTAAGGATCTGTGCATGAAACTATGGGACAAGTTAACAATAGAGCCCTAAAGTCAGAGACTGAGTATGTGAACTTTGACAAGTCATTTATCTTCCTGGGGCGTCAGTTTCCCCATCTGTAGAGTACCAGAGAGTTGGTTGTAGTGTATACTGTGTGTACCTGCCAGATCCCCAACTGCCCCATACCTCCATCTCCCACCTGCACTGAGTGACAGTTGCCCGCTCCGTGGAGAACTGACATCATCTGAGGGAAGTCACTTCATCTGATAGGGCATACACCATTCTATGCCTTAGGATGGGGCAGCCAATAACAGATTGATACGGAGCTTAACAGTCCAGCCCTGGCTCTGCTGTGGCATTCATGAGTTCCTGTGAGATCACGGGGAAGAAGGGCCTCAGTGAGGGCCATAGCCCTGCTGAGCTCCCCCATGCCCTGCCCTACTTGTCTCAGCCCCTTCATCCCTCAATACATTATGTGTCTCCTGGTCCTTGTCTCAGGCTCTGCTCCTGACCTAAGGCACTAATGCTTAAAAAATACTTGTAGCTGACTCTGCAACTATTCTAGGTGAAGGCTTTCTGGAGCATGGCTGGGCCTCCCTGGAAGAATGTTGTCACCATCCTCTAAAACACGCCGGGAAGTTTTATCCCTCGGCTTAGCATAATTGTCTCACCCTGAGTGCTTCATTTTGCTCTAACCAGCTGGTTAAAATCACCCTGGCTGCCACACCCTTAGGCTCCTCTGTATTTGCTTCCTGTGTTTATCTCATCAAAATTCCAGATCAGCCCTCTCATCTGGAAGGTACAATTTGCCTCCTGTCTCTCCAAAGTTTGATTCCCCCCTGTGTGGCTCCCATCTCATTCAGCCCTGGGGAAGTGGAGGGACCACCGCTGGGGAGTGAAAGGGCAACTTCATCCCTGGCTCAGCCCCACATGGACTGTGCAAGCCTCAGTGTCATCATACTTATAAAACAAGAATGGATCAATAGCTGTTATCTAATATCTATTGGATTAATATCTATTAAAACACAGGGATCACATGCTTTCAAATCATCTGGGGAGCTTATTTTAAACTTAGATTCCTGAGTTCCATTCTAGATCCATTGCATTAGAATTTCCAATATTGTGTATGGGGCTGCGGGCAGAGGAATGTCTAACATTCCCCCACCCACCCCCACGCCCCCCGCCAAAGGTGACTGCTAGCAACCCTAAAATCAGAAACCACTGACAGGCAGCTTCCAAGGCTTGTTCTTGCTCCTATGTCCATGGCTTTGTAATGGTTATATCTCAGATGGGAAGGGCAACTTCAGTGCTACATTCATGACAGTATTCTCCCTTCAAGATTTCAATTAGAGGGCGGCGCCTGTGGCTCAGTGGGTGGGGTGCCGGCCCCATATACCGAGGGTGGCGGGTTCAATCCCGGCCCTGGCCAAACTGCAATAAAAAAATAGCCAGGCATTGTGGTGGGCACCAGTCGTCCCAACTACTTGGGAGGCTGAGGCAAGAGAATCGCCTGAGCCCAAGAGCTGGAGGTTGCTGTGAGCTGTCACGCCATGGCACTCTACCAAGGGTGACAAAGTGAAACTCTGTCTCTAAAAAAAAAATTTCAATTAGAAACTTCCTTTCCCAAGGTGTTAATAAGCTTTTTTAAGTACAGGATCTCTAGTCCCCTGACCCTCATATATCCACTGCCCCTAATGTCTTCCACATGCTCTTACCTATAGCACTGTCCCCAAGACTGTAGCATAAAATCTCTGCTGCTTTAAATCTATTTATTCTCATTGGAGGCTTTTGTGGCTGCAGAAAATCCAGTTTGATATAATTAACTTGATTCTCCATGATGCCAGGACCCAGTCACAGCACATCTTGAATGCTAGCCTGAGGGGTTTGGACTTGGTTCTTTAGGCCACCTTTGCCCACGCGGTGCTCCATAGAATCCCACTTCCACTAGAGAGAGGGGAAGAGGCTTTCCAAGTAAGCGTGAGAACAGCGGCCGCTTCTCTCCCTTTCTGGGTGCTGAGAGAGCAGCTGTGTGGATTGCCCTGTGTTGCTTTGCCCAGCATTCCAAACACATTTTGGACACAGGCTCTTTTTTTCCCAAGGAACACTGGTAACATTTTGTGGGAGCCAACATCTCTCAGAATACCATTTGGGAAACTGCCCTGGGCAGAGGCTGTGAGGAGACACATTTGGAGGTTTTAAGCCAGGCAGAAAATGTACTAAGATGAGTGGCTTTAAATGATCCATCTGAGACCAGTGGCTGAGCTGCTGTGACTGCCCATGAGATAGTGATGGTCCTGAACTAGGGCAGGCTGGCAGAGGACATCCCTGAGAGGCAAGTGTAAGGGACACGGGAAAGGCAGAAAGGTCTGAGACTAGGAAGCTTGTGCTCTGACCCTCACTGCCAGCAGGGTCTCCTGGATGCTTCTTGTGAATGTCCCTCATTTAACTCTGCTTACCCTTGGTGCAGCAGGAATGGCATCGAGCCTGCCCTGCAGGTCTGTTCTCCGCAGAGATGATGGGAACCATGACTCTCAGACCATTAACTCTGCCCTCACACCAGCATCAGGGGCACCCCCTCCTATGCCTGCAGCCTCCAATGATCTCTCCTCTCATCTTCTTCCCCAGCACTTTGTCTGCCTGCAGAGCCCCTCAAAATAGTGTCTGGGCTCAAGGTCAAGCCTGATGTCCTAAGTCCCCATCGGCCATGCTAACATCCAGCTGCCCTCTAGACACGCTCTTCAATGTTCAACTTCCAGTCTGCCAGGCATCTTCAGTCACTTCCCTTTCAGTAACCCTCCCAGAATATCAGAGAGAGGATCGCAGTCACCATTTTATGAATTAGAGTGGGTAATAACTTTTATCAAGGACACACTGCCAGTGAGTAGTGGAACCAGGGCCTAAACCCTACTTGTTTTCTAGGTCCTATGCTCTGTTATTATAAAATTAATTGATATTAATTGATATATATAATATATATATTAATATATATATAATTAATTGATCTTAATTATATTAATTAATCAATATAAAATTAATATCAATTAATTTTATAATTAATTAATATAATTAAGATAATTGAAAATAGTGGCTAATTCTCTCTCTGCAAGAGAAATTAATACAATTTTATATTACTCAATTCATGTCAACTATTAATATATTTATATTAAAATAACATTAACAGTAATGCAATTTCAAGGTACAATTGAGCAAGTCAATCCATTTGCCTAATTCTATTTGCCTCTCCTCCCCTTTCTCTCTCTTTTTCTCTCTTTCATTCCAAAAACTTGCATTTTCTTGATGCCTCCCTCACCTTTTACCACAGGTGTGCTGGGAGACCCCCTTTTTTGATGAGTCTGCCTTGGAGATGGTTATTTTTTTAATTAATCATAGCTGTGTACATTAACGCAATCGTGGAGTACAATGTGCTGGTTTTATATATAATTTGAATATTTTCATCAGACTGGTTAACATAGCCTTCATGGCATTTTCTTAGTTATTGTGTTCAGACATTTATATTCTTCATGCTGAGCAACCCTCCTAAGCAAGACTCCACCCAGAGACTCCTGCCCAGTGATTTTTAGCAAATGCTGAGTGCCACAAAACATTGAAACCTTGCTCCTCCTAGGAGTTTAGTAAGTCACTGGGAAGGGCACAGGAGCTGCCACATCCCATGAGGATTCACACAGAGTTGTTGCTGTGCTTGGCAGCCCTGGATCCCAGCCAGGGTCTGGCCACAGTAGGTGATCTCAGCAGGCAGGCAGGGCCCCTTGGTGCTGCAGACTCACACAGCACACCTAGGAGAGAGGAAAGGGCAGGGCCATGCTCCTTATATGAATGACAACGTCCACTGCTTAGTGTATGTGCCATTGAACTCCACCAAGAGGGTGAGGAAGGCCATGGGCCAAGAATGACAATGGGATCTGTGGAAAGAAAGACCAGATAGGGCAGGAGCAGGGGAGCTCTGGAAGTCACAGCAGAGGAGGCAGAGAGCCTGGGTAGGACTGGGGCAGACTGAGGGCAGCTGTGCGCCTGGTGAAGGGAATGGCGAGCTGGGGGAGCAGGAGACGCCCAGGATGGAGCATGGATGGGTAGCAACAAAACATGCTGTCTCAGCTGCTTGCCACTTTCCTCATGTCCAGCCAAGGCTAATTTGACTGTCACTCCTGCCCTTATGAACAGCTGCCTGGAGGAGAAACCACAGAAAAGTCATACTCATGAACGCAGAAGGGGTAGTTTGGGACAGAGAGAGATATCACAACCAGGTCACAGAGCAGCTGTATTACCTGTTTAGGTTTCTTGATCCCTGATTCAATGTTCTTTTCAGAGTGCAGTGCTGTCTGCTATTCCAAAGACCCTGGAAGCAACTCTCCCAAGCCCAGCTGGCTCTTCCTTAGTTGTGCAAAATAGCGGGGATGTCTAGGAAATGCCTGGAACCCTCATGGTTCCAGACCTGCATTCCCATTTTATAAGATGATACTACCTCTGTCAGCCCTCTCTCACATCACTTTATTTCTCCCCTCTTACCTATGGCTGGAACTCCTAAGGATGGTCCTTTCTCCCACCCCTTTCAGAAGGCTCTGCCTAGTCCTCTGTAGCCACTAGAAATGCCCACTTTATGGCACATGGAGGCTGAGGGGACTGTCCCCTTTGGAAACCAGATCAATTGGACAAACTTCTTGCTTACTGAGCCCTTTGAGCTGGGTCATCATCCAGTCCACATAGGCTGATGTAAACAGACACCAGGGGTAGCTCCAACCTGACATTTCAACAGGCACTTAATGAGCATCTATTATGTGCCAAATGCTGCACTTGAGACACCTCCCCCTGCTTGAATCCCAGTGAGAATCAAACACACAGAAAACCACTAAATGCATCATGACAAAGTCAGCAATAGAGATAAGTTCAAAGTGTTTTCAGAATCCAGAGGAAATCTGCTTGGGACTCAGAGGGTGTCGCAGTGGTGTGTGTAGTCACTGGCTTTGTAAGTGGACAGAAATGGAAAAGTTGAGTCATTTAAAATCCAGACTGGCTAGGTCTCAAGAATTTGTAGAATGTGGAGGAAAAGATACTTAGAGAACTGGGTTGGTGAGAGTCAGTGGCATTTCCTGGAATAGGAACCTCAGAAAGGAGGAAGCCAGAAAGATACATCAGATAAGTGAGCTTGACTCATTTCATTAGAATAAAGGCCATACTACTTTGTGAAATGACCCCAACATTCCTTTCTCAGCCTGCCCAAAGCCCATTCTTTTCCAGCCCAGGTCATATCTCACCTGCTCCGGGAAGCCTTCCTTAAACACAGCAGAACCCACCATCCCTCATTTGGGGTCATCTCAATGCTCTGTTTGTTCATCAGTGACAGTGCCGTGGCCTCACCTGCCTGAGGTAGAGCGAGCCACACACGGTGTGTTGCCCTCTCCAGGGGGTCTGAGTTTCTCATACTTATGCTTCCCCCAGTTTCCAATGCCATGCCCAGTGAGTGATAGGATGAGCAAATGCATGGAACATTAAACTAAATTGAAGGGCTTCTGTTTAGCTAGGGCAAGGAACAATGGAGTGTCTGGAGCCCTCACCTGAAGTTTGAGAAGGATACCAACCTGCAAGATGCAACAGCCAGACAGTAGTTCCTCTCTCTGCATAAATGCAGCCAAACCCAGGGGACAGAGCCTGACAGCATGCCCCCTCTCTAACTGTCTGCCTTCCAGAACTTTGCTCTGTGAAGGGGACTGGCCACTAAGTGGAAGTGACAGGTGGCTGACTCTGGCCACCCATGCACAAAGTCTTGGCTCTATTTCTGTGGCCGGTGGAATTTTTTAGTCTGAATCTAAGCATCAGGAGCAGCCCTGGGCCCATCTAGAGTAATGAGGCTTATCTTCCTGTATTCTCCACTAGGCTCTCCCCTGCTGTAGTGAGGGCCTGTCCCTGAGCACCCACCTGCCATCATCAGCATCCTGTTCCCCATGCAGCCAGCAGAAGATTTGTCCTCAGATTGTTGCTTTGAACTCTTCCCCTCACCTAGCATTTCCAGACAAGCAAGGAGTCTCAAGGAATCTTTCGTGAAGCCAAACCTCAAGTCAGGGGCACTGAGAGACCACGGTGCACCCACAGGATTGCTGTGTCCATCATAGCATCTGAAATGTAGTAGCTGTTCAGGGATGTTTGTTGAGTGAATGATGGATACAAAAAAATACAGCAGCTATCTTGAAGTATGCCAGGAGTTGGAAGAAGAGACATGAGACAGGGAGGCTAGCTTGGACTCTGAGGTTAGACCATGTGGTATAAATACAAATTCTGCTATGTATGAGCTGGGTGATTTTCGTCTCTCTGTGCCTCCATTTGTTCATCCGTGAAATCCAGAAAATGACACCTGCCTCATAGGGCTGTTGAAGGGATTTTTAAATGACATATGAAAAGTATATAGCACAGTGCACCAGTATAGTACATAGCAAACACTTAGGAGACTCCTTGAAAGGATAAATAAGTGAATAAGTTAGTGAGTAACTGAGTGAGTGAATGAACACATGAATGAAGTATAAAAGTGCTATGAAAACAGGGAGCATTGGGGGAGCTTAGTGGAAGGGAGGTATTGGAGGATGGGGGTTTCACTGAATGGAGCTGTAGGGACAGCCTGAGCAGAGGCAGAGAGGCAGAACACCCAGGGCAGCTTGGGAAGCAGGTGATTGGGTCTAGCTGGGCCAAGAAGAGCAGAAGGGAGCCATGGGAGGTGGTCTGAGGGGGAGCCTGGGCCCAGGTTCATGAGGTGGGAGCTCAGCAAAGGAGTTTTCCATGGGGGAGGGAAAATAATGCCCAGGGCAGGAAGCAGGTAAACTCTAGAGGAAGTCCAGCATCAGACTTGCCTCCCGCTGCACCCAGGCCTGGCTCAAACAGAGGTGCTCTGCTGAGGATGAACTAGGGCCCCAAAGACAAGGTCCTAAAAGTCTTCACCGTTTGTACATCAGTGAGCGCTACTGAATTGACTGGCTTGGAGAGTTCAATGTTCATCCCAGCTAACTCTCCATTCCATAGATGAAGAAGCTGAAGGCCCAGAGCAGGGAAAGAACTTGCTTTAACTTAAGAGCTCTTGGACCTCTGTCCCCTGGAGCCTGAATATTTCCTTTTAACCAAACTCAACATCAGTTAAGTTAAACCCATCTAGGCAAAAGAAATGAAAATATATCCCCACCACCCATTCCAACACCAGTTATAAAGAACTGGTATTTTACCCTTGAACAGCGTGGTGAGCTGAAGTGAGGTTGCTGTCCAAAGTGCTGACGGAGTCTGGTTCTCAAAGCTGCATGGTGCAAGATATGCACATGTATTCATTCATTCATTCACTCACTCAGCAAGTGCCCAATGAGCCCTGGTGCACTGCTGTGTGCCAGGTGCTGCCTAACTTTGGAAAGGCCACAAGTCTGGCACCTGACCGCTAATTCTGACTGTGACTTTCCCATGTGTGGGCTTAGGCAAGCCACATCATCTTTCCAAGTCTTGCTTTGTCATTGTAATGTAAGGACTCAATATCTGTTCAGAGCTCCTGGCATTTTATTCGGTATTGAACAGGGTCACATGTGTAAAGTGCCCATGCCCAGTCCATGGGAGGAGGTCCTAACACAGCTTCCTACCCCAGACCCTCACTCCTATCCATTTTGTTCCCACCCACCTGAGCTCTGAGGGAGAGTCTAGGTTCTGGGGGACTTAATAGTTTCCCTCTGATAAATATCACAGGTTATAAACGCTGACAACTGCAGCAGGTGTGTCTGACATTTTGAGGCACCACATCTCCTTGTGGAAACATCACCTGCCAGTCTATGCACTGGAGATCGGGGGTGCCCAGCCCACACTGCTGGCAGAGAAGAACGAGCCCTGACAGCAGCAGGGACGTGGTGACTGATAAGGTGCTGTCACTCCCCATCCACTGCTGCGCTCAAGTATCAGAGCACTTGGTTGAAAATGCCAAGCAATTTCCTCCTCCAGAATTCATCAAAGGCGGTGGGGACTTGGGGGAATAAATAGAAGAGATGCTGAAAACAATTGCCAATATGTTCATGAAATGATGTGGTGGGGGCCCCATACTTCCCACTTTCACCTTTCCTCCCACTCCATTATGTGTTAGGATGCTTTGGGTCCCAGGCCTGGGGTGAGTTGGGTGAGGCACTTAACCCTCCAGGGCCACAGTTTGTTTTTTTTCACCCAGGAATTAGAAAATCTACCTGAGTTTATCGTGAGGGTTAAATTATGTGGGGGCATTCTAAGGTTTTGTATTGGAGAACTATGTAGCCAGGGGTTCTTAACCTTGACTTCAACACACTGGGGAGTTATTAAAAAGAACTTCTGTTTGGGCCCCAGCTCTGGATAACTTTACCTAATTGGTCCAGGCTGGGGCTTGGGTATTGTTTGGTTTGTTAAACCTTCCTTTCTTCAGGAAGAGTTGAGAAGCCTGACATAAAACGTCTGCCTACTCACTGAAGGTTTAAAGCATGGAGGCACATGGTCATATATATGCTTTGAAAGATGACTCTAGGGACAGCGCAGATAACAGCTTGTGAGACAGGTGTGAGACTGGATTCAGGAACACTGATTACAGCCTTTCTATTCACCATGTGGTCCAGAGAACAGCAGTGTTGGCTCTCCTTGTTAGAAAGTCAGGATATCCGGATAATTCTGAGCAACTACCAATTGAGAGTCTGCATTTTTATAAGATCCCAGGCGACATATACATATCCCTTGATATCTGCAGGGGATTGGTTCCAGGACCCCTGACAGATACCAAATTCCATACACGTTAAGTCTCTGTTATAAATTGGTGTAGTATTTGCATGTAACCTATGCAATCCTCTTTATAATTTAAATCGTCTCTAGACTACTCATAATACCAATATAATGTAAATGCCATTAAATAGTTGTTATATTGTATTGTTTTTATTTATATTATTTTATTGCCATATTGTTATTTCTTATTAAAAAATATTTACAATCTGCCATTGGTTGAATGTACAGATGTGGAAACTGCAGATACAGAGTGTTGATACTGCATGCATGAAAGCTTGGGAAGGATTAAAAGACCGCATGGCAAGGGTCCGGGCCAGAGGTGATAATGACTCTACTCAAAGCAGAATAGTAGGGATTCAGAATAAGAGGGGACAAATATGAGAGGAATTGAGATGGTGTGAGGGTTGGGCCTGGGGTGGAGGCTGAGAACAAGCACACATTTCTTATTTGGCCCTAGGGCAGAAGTTCTCAACCTGTGGGTCATGACCCTTTGTAACAATGAAAATACATGGCGGAATTAGTAAGGTTGAGAACCACTGCCCTAGGGGGAGGATAGTGTCTCTGTCTTCAGGTTTGTAGGGAAGGGCTGAGAAGTTATGTTCTTTAATTCAACTATTTTTTCACAGCACCTTACACCAATAATTACCTTGCAACTTTTGTGCATTGCCTTAATAAGTAGAATCTACGTGAATGTTCTCACTCTGGTGTAGTTAGAAAAGGGATTTTTTTTTTTGTTACAAGATTTCACATTTGATCCTGGTCATATGTATAGGAATTGGAAGAATGAAGCCTGAATGCAGATCTTCTGACTTCAAGGTCAGTGCTCTTTTCCAAGCCTGTGTGATATTTTGTTTTTTCATTTAGGGTCATGACTGTCCATGTACTGTTTGAGTGTCTAATTAAGTCAACAAATCGAGCCCTCCTGGAATGCCTTGATAGAGTCTCTTATTAGTCACTGGTTCTTTCAAAGATAACTGCATATAGTAGGCATGTACTCAGCACAGAACACTT
The DNA here is from genome assembly GCA_963573935.1 of Arctocebus calabarensis. Classification (NCBI taxonomy): domain Eukaryota; kingdom Metazoa; phylum Chordata; class Mammalia; order Primates; family Lorisidae; genus Arctocebus; species Arctocebus calabarensis. The sequence goes on from CAUYON010165034.1 coordinate 28,992, forward strand.
CTGCTCACCAAAATGTCTAAGTCTTTCCCACACTGACCAATTCTCCAACACCCAGCCAGACGTCCTAGAATTCAATTCTGCTTGGGGTTAGAGTCAAATCCTTCAGGTTAAAGACTTGAAATCTGAAATCCAAGCCTCTGTCAATTCTGACTAACTGACCCATGATTCCCTTCTCAGGCTGAATCATTTGCTAGAATTCCCCACAGATCTCAGGAATACACTTATGCTTCCCCATTTATTATAAAAGGGCAGAACTCAGAAACAGCCAGGTGGAAGAGATTGATAGGGCAAGGCATAGAGGGACACAGAGCTTCCATGCCCTCTCTGGGTATACCATGCTATATGTGTCAGCAATCCTCTCCAAACCCTATACTTCATGGTTTTTTACAGAGGCGTCACCAAGTAGGCATGACTGATGATTAATTTAATCTCTAGCCCCTCTTCCCTGTCTGGGGGATCACCCCGGGGATGGTTCTAAGCTTCTAGTCATAGTTTGATCTTTCTGGCCACCAAAACCCACCCAGAAACCCAACAAGAGTTGCCTCTTTAACAAAGGATGTTTCTATTATATATGAGACTCTAAGGATTAGGAGGAGCCAAGGTCAGAGACCAAATATTAGAACTAAAGATTCTCCTAGTACTCCTATTGCTCAGGAAATTACAAAGGTTTTAAGAACCCTATGCCAGGAATCAGGGATGAAGACTAAAATATATATATTTTTCTTGTTGTAAGTCACATTATAATAACAAATCATATTGACTCTTGGAAACCTGGAAAAAATCATTGCCATCCAGGACTCCTCTCTTTGGCTATAGTGGGATCAATAATTTCTAAAAATGTTGTTAATAGGTGAGGCACATTGGCTCACACCTGTAATCCTACCACTCTGGGAGGCCCAGGTGGATGAATCACTTGAACTCAGGAGTTAGAGGCCAGCCTTAGCAAGAGCTAGACACTGTCTCTACTAAAAATAGAAAAACTAGCCCAGCATTGCGGCAGACACCTATAGTCCCAGCTACTCAGGAAGCTGAGGCAAGAGAACTGCTTGAACCCAAGAATTTGAAGTTGCTGTGAGCTGTGGTGCCACAGCACTCTACCAAGAGAAACAGAATAAGACTCTGTGTCCAAAATTAAAAATTAAAAAATGAAAATAAAATAAAATGCACTTAATATAATAAGATTAATTAAAATAATGAAAACAAGTAAGCAGAAGCATCAGCCCTGTGTGCTGCAACCCTCATGAAAGCAGACAGTATGATCCTGGAGAAAAGATCCCCGGTCCCTGACCTGCCTCTGCTACCTGCCGCTGTGTGATTGGGAGGCCCATTTCTCCCCTCCAGATTTTATTTCCTCACCCATGAAACAAGAATTTCCCAGTTCTAAATCACTAGGCTACTAAAAAAGAAGTTTATAAATGTATAAAGGACAAAGTATGAGGGGTCACATGTGTACATGGAATAAATGAGTATAGGGTGAGCTAAAATACAATAGTGGGTATTCCAGGAGAGATCAATCCATTTGCAGGTACTGAAGGAAGCTGTGAAGAATAGACTAGGCCCCACTGGGCAAAAGTGAGGCTGGCCGGGAAAAGGGCTACTCCATTCACCCATTCACTGACTGGTATGGAATTCCCATCCTGTCCTGGGGGTACTCATCACCTTTGGCCTTCAAAGAGTTTCCAGTCCACCATGGGAAATATATTTGTGACTAGGTAAGTGCTATTGCAGAAATGTGGCCATGGTTGATGGGGGAAGAAGATGAAAGAAAAGATTGATCTTATGGGGGTAGGGTAGAGAAAGTAAGCAACAGAAAAGATTGGATTCAAACAGACATTTGAGGATTAGTTCCACCTAAAGATGAGGGAGCATAGGCCAGACTGAGGGAACCACATGGACAAAAGCACAGAGCTGCAAAGGGCAGGACAGGCAGCACAGAGTGCCTGGTGGGAAATGGGGACAGGGTGGGAGGCGAGGAGGTGCTTTATTTTGAAGAGTTTTGGAAGACATGAGAAGATTTTGGACCTTGTCAAGGGCAAGAGATTACTGGACCTGTGCTTTTAAAAGATCACTCAAGCAAAAAGGTAGAGGGACAATTATATCAGGGCTAGAAAGACACAAGGAAACCTGGCTGAAAAGCTGAAGAAAGTGTCTGCGAGAGAAATAAAGTCAGTTGAAACAGTGCCCCTGGCACAACAAGGTAAGAAAGGTGGTGATTGCACTTTCAGGACCACGGACAGTTCCTTTCTTATTCCAAACCCCTATTGCCAGAATATTTTATAAATTTCCTATGCCATTATTTTTTTAAGATAGCCACCATTTGCTGGATGCCAGTAATTTTGCACACATTTTTTAATCGCTAATAACAACTCTGAAAGCTAATGATTATTGGCTTTATCTTGCTATGAGAAAAAAAAATTGAATCTCACTGAGGAATCCCTTATCCAGAGTCACGTAGCTGTGAGCAACTCAGTCAGAACTTCGTTACCCTACTGCCCATCACATTAAATATCATGTTAAGATCCATCAAATATCTTCTAGTTATGAAGTGTTAATTCATTTTTCCATTTTTGTTCATTAAAAGCATATGGTTTCCTGCCAGGAATTCTATAATAACGAGTCATCCCAAATGACCACAATGCACTGCTTGTACTATAGCCCAAAGGATATTTGGAAACCTTGTTATCTGTGCTGTTTTGTTGTAAGTGCAAAGATATCTGTATGTGTGTGTTTTAATATTGCAATGGTTTTGAACATCCCTCAATCCTTCAATGATCCCTAGGGATCTATGATCCTTACGATGTAAACCAGGAGATTGGAAGGTGAAGAAGCCATAGCATGGGGACCATGGCACTTATGTTAAGGTTTATAAATTGATCTTCTTCAGCAAGCTGAGAAAATACTCAGCCTGATCACCTGTCCCTATCTTGAGTATATTTTCTCTCATTTCCACAAAATCAGGCCTGTGATTATTCAGTTTCAATAAGAGCTTGTCACTGTGTGTGGAGTTAAAATGAGGTGGATGTCAAATAAATACTTGATGGAGTTTCTGCCTCACAAACTAGGGAATGTTCAGAGAACTTTCAACACAAATGAGAATTCTATTACAGTATGTTTTAGGAGGCTGTGTATTTGTTTCTTTGGTCAGAGTTCAGGGTCTCATTGCCTCCCTGCTGGAATTTTGTAGTTGCCTCTAATTTCTCCCTCTTTGATATGTTATACAGTCAGCTTCAGATTTATCTTCAGCAATTCTAGTAAGTTACTCCCCTGCTTCAAGACTCTCAATGGCTCCCTATTGCCTCCCAATATAGCTCATAGCCCTTAGCTGGATTTTGAGGGCCCTGCACAATCCAGTCATGGCCTGTCATTCTAAACTCATATCCTGCCACATCTGTACACAATCACTATGGTGCAGTCACATAGGTCTGATTGCTATTCCAGAAATACACCACTTAGGATGTGCAAATGTTGCCTTATCAGTTTCTTGTCTCCCTATTAAGGTAAGGTATTTCACCAAGATCACAACGAACGGAATGTGCTAGCAAGATGAAAGTCAGGATCTTTTGTAATTTTGTCATAGAAGAGACATCCCCTCAGTGTTGTGGCATTATTAGAAGCAAGTCACTCAAGAGGAGGGGATTACACAAGCCTTGAATTCCAGAAGGTGAGTGATCGTTGGGAGGCATCTTAAGAGCTGCCTTGTATAATACTTGTGGAAGACTTGCCATACCTTAAAACCTTGAATCCAATCCTACTTCTCAAAGATTACTCTTTATGTCTCAGTCAGAATAATTCATTCCATAATACATATCCTTCCCCCACACTGTTCATTCATCCTTCTTGGGGAGCACTTGTCTTGATGCCTGTATCAGAGACACTGAAAGATGTCCGTCTTCCCCACCATGTGGGGAGCACGTGGAGGACAGGAAGAATATCTGCCCCTGTCTGTTCTTCACAGGGCTACAGGGAACAAAGTAGATGCTCAGTAAATGTTTCCTCAAGTGAATTGGATTCTTCTGCTCCTTTAGAAACAGCATTTGTCCTTAAATCTCAAACACAGAAAATAATTCACTTAGAGTATGATGCTTTGGGGTGTTAAACGAACATATGCTTTTCTCAAATTTTAAAAGATCTATCATTGGGCAAGTTAAGAAATAAGAATTTACCAGGAACTGGAGCAGAGAGTAATAAGTTTTCCAGAAAACATTCATACATCAGGGGTGTCCAACCTGCGGTTCATGGGCCACATGTAGAGATTATTTGAGAACTGTTTTGACTGTCTGTGGTGTTGGATATCACAAAAAGTAGGCACAGACTTTGTCTTTCACTTATTGACTTTTGTTAGTGTTGATGTATTTAACATATGGCTCAAGACAACTCTTCTTTTTTCAAAGTGCAGCAGAAAAGAGAAAAGGATGGACATCCTAAATGTAAACCATATATAAAAATTCAGAAGTTAATAAGATTAACAATACTGTGCCAAGAACCCTGTACTGTACCTTCCTTGAAACACTGAACCCTCACATTAGTCACACTATGTTGCAAATTTATTATCCCCATTCTATGAATGAGAAAGATCAGACTTAAAGAGGCAGGGAAACTGCCCAAGATTCTTGGGTCTGATAAAAAAAAAAAAAAAAAAGACTGGGTTCTTCAATACTCCTCTGGATGCCTCTTCTACATCAAGAATTTCCTGGCTTGGCGCCCTTAGCTCAGTGGCTAGGAAGCCAGCCACATGCACTGGGACTGGCGTGTTCAAACCCGGCCCAGGCCTGCTAAACAACCATGACAACTACAACAACAACAAAAAAACTAGCCGGGATTTGTGGTGGGTGCCTGCTACTTGGGAAACTGAGGCAAGAGAATCGCTGAAACCCAAGAGTTTGAGGTTCCTGTGAGCAGCGATGCTGTGGCACTCTACCAAGGGCGATGAAGTGAGACTCTATCTCAAAAAACAAACGAAAAAAGAATTTTCTTTCTCTGATTACTGTTTAAAAGGCTGCAATTTGACTACAGCACACCTAGAATTGCATTGAGCCAGCTCTGAAGCCTGGCTTCACAATCAGTGCATTCGTTTGCACATCAGGAGAGCAAGATTGTTGTCTGGGTTACACCCCAAACTTACAACTTAACCTGGGAATAGTCACTTTCCTTCTCAGGGTCTCAATTTTTCTTCCTGAAAACAGATGCAAATTATTGAGGTTCAACACAATTCTAAAAGTAGTAAAAATTTAATTATAAACCATCATCGATAATTTAAATTGTATTGCTAAAATATACAGTATAGTTAAATCAGCTCAATGCTAATTTTGTCAAAAATCCTTCTTTCTTTTTTTTTCTTCTGAAGAGAAAACCATTTAAAGTTACATTTTTAAAAAGAGCATCAAAGAATAAAGAGGATAAGCTTTAGTGATGTCATTTGGGACACTTTTTTAATGAGGTCTTTTTTCGAAGATCTTGTCAATAAGTCAAAACAGACTGTTCCCTGTTGCAGACCCGGAGGTTCCATTATGGACCATTTAGAAAGATTAAAGAACACTCTCTCTGGGGGGACTTGGTTCTCAGAGCGTCTAGAATATCACGTTAAGCATCTGAAAAACTCATTTTCAGTTCCAAACAGTGGATTAATGAATCTACAAAGAACATACTTATTAACACCGACATATGCTGAGGGATAATGGACCTAATCCACATTTTCATCTATCTCTTTCTGCCTGTGAATAAAGAGAAAAGGAAAGTGAAAGGAAGTCGCTTCCCCAGCTGACACTCTTACTTACCGTCCTTGTGTGTGTTGCTAGGAGGTAGCATGACTGACTGAACACTGCTCTTGGGGTCAAGTACGTGGGGTCCATGCCCTGACTATGCCACTCATCTTATATCAGATGGTCCTCTATGGACCTCAGTTTATCTGTTTCAAAATAGGCTATATCATGATTTTCAGAATGTGCACCACAGAGCTCAAGGCATTTCCTCCTTGGTCATCATGGGAATGCTGTTGGGTGATAACTTGATGAAAGGGTTTCTCAGCACCAAATATGTTTGATAGAAAACCACTGAGTTGCACATCATAAAGTCACAAACCTATAAATTCTGACATGGATGTAGAGGGATGGGGACACCTTTACACTGTTGGTGGGACTGCAAACTAATGCAACCTTTTTGGAAGGAAGGAGAATGCAACCTTTTTGGAAGGAAGTATGGAGAATCCTCAAAGAACTCCAAGTAGACCTTCTTTTGATCCTACAATCCCATTACTAGGTATCTACCCAGAAGAAAAAAAAATCATTTCATTATAAGGAATTTGCCCTGGATTGTTTATCACAGCTCCATTTATAATAGCCAAGATGTGGAAACAACCTAAATGCCCATCAACCCAGGAATAGATTAATAAACTGAGATATATGTAGATCATGGCATACTATTCAGCCATAAAAATATGGAGACTTTTCATCTTTCACATGAACCTGGATGGACTTAAAACACATTCTTCTTAGTAAAGTATTGCAAGAATGAAAAAACAAGTATCCAATGCACTCAATACTAATACGAAGCCAGTAGATGATCTCATACATACTCACACAAGACAAACTTCAATTTAATTCAACTTGGGGAGGGGGGAAAGAGGGAGGAGGAGAAGGGAATGGGGATGGGTGTGCTCCCACCTAATGGGCACAATGTAAGGGTATATGGTGCACTTCTTGGATGTGAGACACAACTGTAACAGGGACTTTACCTAACAAATGCAAACAATATAACCAAATTGTTTGTACTCAGGTATTAATCTGAAATAGACAAAAAGAAACACTGGGTGCTTGAGTGTCTTTTCTAGTTACTTAGGTTTTAGAGGTGATAGAAAAAATATCTATTTTTTTACATTTAAAATTTATAATTCAAGGCTTTAAAATTCCAAAGTATTATACATGGTTATATGCCTTGATGGTTAAAACAATGTATGAATCAGTACCATATCATCAGCTTGAGCCTTCCTGGGGCCTAAAGGGGTAAATAGAGAATTCTACACCAGAATTGTTGGTGTAGGTGATATCATCAGATCCTAGAGCTTGGAAAACCCAGAGTAGATTCATACAAAAAAGAAACCGAGGCAACGAAGAGGGGAGTAGACATCAGGGTGTCTGTCCTCCAGTCCAGACTTCTTTCTGCCATCCTGCGCTCCTTGCCCTATTCTCCATCCTATCACATCACTGCTCTGGGCTGTGATCATCTGTGGGCATCGCATTATCATACCACCCTTCCTAAACTATAAGATCCTGAAGAAACAGGACTGTTCTACCACCACAACCTGCCACGTGGGGGGTTTCTTTGTTTTTTGTTTGTTTGTTTATTTATTTATTTTTGCTTAAAATTTTTTTTTATCGTTTGGGATTTATTGAGGGTACAGAGAATTAGGTTACACTGATTGCATGTGTTAGATAAAGCCCCTCTTACGATTGTGTCCCACCCCCAAGAGGTGTGCCACGTGGGTTTTGGCCCACTGTCTTCTGATGGAACTACACATATTCATCAGCATCAAGAAAAGAAAAAGAAGACCTTACAAAGATAAATTACAGTTTCCTTTTTTGTGTGTGTGAGGAACTCTCTAAATTGGAACCCGTTGCCAGAAATTATGGAACACACATACTGAGGTGTCATCTGCCGCAGAAAACAATGATTCACCCCAATTTTCCCAACTAGAGATTTAAATTGGGCTGTCCATCACCTCAATGCCAATCAGCTCCTCCTATTCTGAGCCCCACATACAGAATCAGAAATAGAATCAAAACATCTCACTGAGAGGTAAGTGGATCTAGGTTTTGCCACCTGGGATTTGCTTCTTAATTTGGTCAGGTGACAGACATGTCATAAGTACCTACTATGCGTCAGGCGTAGTGTAGAGGGAAGGGAGGGTGAAGATGAGAAAGGCATGAACCTTCCATGCCTTAGTTTTCTATTGTTGTCATAACAAATTACCAAAAATTTAGCAACTTAAAATAACATGAATTTATTATCGCATGGTTTCCATTGATCAGAAATCCAACAGCAGGCTAAAATCAAGTGTCATCAAGCTGCGTGCCCTCCTGCAGGCTCTAGGAAGAATCCACTTCTGTACTTACCCAGGTTTTGGGCTGACCTATTTCCTTTCCAACAGTGGGACTAAGATCCCCATTTCCTGGCTGACTTTCAGGGAGGGGCCTCCCTGAGCTCCTAGAGGCCTGGCATGTGGTGGCCACCTGTACCTCAGAACCAGCAACTATGTGCCAAATTCTTCTCATACTTGGCCTCTCTGTAACTTTCTCTGCCACTGCACCTCTCTGACTCCAGCCAGAGAAGGTTCTCTGCTTTTATGGGCTCATACAATTAGCTTTGGCAAGTACAGATAATTGAGAATAATCTCCATATCTTAAAATCCATAGCATCACTTACACCTGCAAAATCCCTTCACAATAATACCTAGATTCATGTTTGATTGAATAACCAGCAGATACAAATCTTGGGATATGGTATGGTTAATTTTATGTATTGACTTGACTGGGCCACCAGGTGCCCAACATTTGGTCAAACATTATCCTGGGTGAGTATGTGAGGGTGTCTCTGGATAAGACTAGCATCTGAATCAGCAGACTGAGAAAAGCAAGTGGCCCAGTGTGTGTGTGTGAGGGGGGAGCATCCAACCAGTTGAAGGCCAGAATAGAATAAAAAGACTGATGTTCTTTCAAGTAAGAAAGAATTCTTCCCACCTGCCTGCCTTCAAACTGAAACACTGGCTTTTCCTAAATCTTGAACCAGCTGGATTTTGAACTCATCAGCTCTCCTGGTTCTCAGGTCTTCAGACTCAAAATGGAGCTACACTGTCAGCTCTCCTAGGTCTCCAGTTTGCCAATTTCAGATATTGGGAATTGTCAATCTCCACAATCACACGCGCCAACTCGTACACACATGAATACACGCACATACATATACTTTATATTGTAATATTATATGTGTGTGTGTGTGTATATATATAACCACATTCATTCATTGTCTCTCTCTCTCTCTCTCATTGGTTCTGTTTCTCTGGAGAACCCAAATGTACAGGGGAATATTCTTGAATTAGCTATCTGCTGGAACCAGACCCTCCAAAGGAGGTTGCAAACACAAATACCTTCAGGATCAGGGCAAGAAACCAAAGTGCTATGGAGAGTGGTATAAGGCAACAGGACCCAGTGTGGTGGGTCTATGGAAAACAAGAATGTACAGGCCCTACCTACATTCAAGTTTTCTAAAATCTCAGTGCTGTCCAAACAAAACATATTTGTACCCAGGTAGGACCAAGAGGCTTAAAGTTTACAGTAAAATGAAAACTGTTATAGTAGAGACATGCTAGAGAACCACAAAGAAAGGATGGCTAGACATGCTTTCATGGGAAAGCGTATTTGCATTGAGCCTTGATGGTTAAATACAAGCTCTTCAGGTCAAGGAGGAGGAAAGGCATGTAGATGGCGAGAACAGCACAGCAAAGGTGCAGAGCCATGTCTGCCATTCAGTGGGCAGGAGCACGTGGTCCAGAAGTGCAACACTGGGTAGGTGGGAGCTACCTCTCAGGAGGGCTCTTCTGTCAGGAGAAGAGCCATGCCAGCCTCCCACATCCTGAAGCTGGTGTCAGGAGCAAGGCAGGCCTGGGCTGGAAGCCTCAGATCAGCCATATCCATTTCACTTTCCATAAATGGATTTCATGTGAAGCACAGAGAGCAACACAGCCAGAAAAACAAGGCTGCCCTGCAGCTCAGGGCCTGGGCTGGAGGAGCGAGTCCCAGTAGACCCATTTTTTTATTCTAGGTTATTTTGACGGTATAAAGAAATAGGTTACAGTGTTTGCATTTGTTAGGTAGAGTCCCTCTTATAATTTTGTCTCCCTACCAAGAGGTATGCCATATACCCTAACATTCTGCCCATTAAGTGGAAGTGCACCCTTCCCCTCCCTCCTTCATTCCCCCCCCCACCTTGAATTGATTTGAGTTTTCTCTTATGTGGGCGAAGCATTCCCTCCCATTAATGATCTTATTTGAAGGCCTGACACCAGCAAAACAATCTGGGGGCCCTAGGACAGCCTGCAGCCACCCAGTTGGTTGAGGGAAGCCCTTGGTGCAAAAGAGCCCATCCAGCAGGTGGGATCCCTGACCAGCTGCCTTCCTGGGATCATGGCCCTTCCTGGGCCCCCATTACTGTTCTCATTGTCCAAAAAATGAGGGCCTTGGGCTGTGCAAGCTCCTGAGTTCTGCTCTAAGCACAAGTCCAGACTTCTATAGATCTTCAGACAGAAAAAGGTTTTCTACTTTTTGCTATCCCAAAAGACTCAAAACCAGCAGAGGCAGCAAAAGCAGAGAATTTTCAGGAAGAAAACTGAATAACACTCTTTACTAATGTTGGAGCTTCTCTTCCCCACCAAGTACAGAACAAATTACAGAGAAAAGACACAGCAGTGAGGTGGGGTGAAGGAATCAAAATCTCTGTTGAGAAAAGTGACGTTGGGCAAGTGGCTTAGTTGCGTGGGGCCACTGAAGTTTTACCTCTGAATTAGACCTACCCCTAGGTGTCTACCCAGTACTAACTGAGACCAACATACCCTGTTCCTCCCTCTGGCTCACCAGTCAGGTAAACACTCTCCCACTTCCTTGGGGAAGCCTGAATAAGGGGAGAAGGGTGTGTGGTTTTACCCTAGTGGATGTCCCTCCACATGGAAAGACAGGAGTGGGGAAAAGTGTCCCCCCCCCAAGAGCTAGTAACTATAATAACAATAATCATAATAATAAGTAACAAAGATACATGTATTTAACACTTAATGTGCCAGACTCAGAAAGCATATTGTTTTGTCTCAAGACGATCTCACGATGTAGGCTGTGGAGAAAGTGAGACACAGAAAATGTCACTACCCAAAAGTCACACACCTGGTGAGTGGCAGGTGATCTGACTGCAAAGCTCTCCTTTCTGCCCACCTGCTCTAGGCCAGCTCTCTCTTTACAATTGAAAGGCCTGGGGCAGCGCCTATGGCTCAAAGGAGTAGGGCACCGGCCCCATATGCTGGAGGTGGTGGGTTCAAACCCAGCCCCAGCCAAAAACTGCAAAAAAAAAAGAAAAAAAAGAAAGGCCTGACATTTATTCCTGACCTTTCCAAGCCTTGGGTCTCCACTGCAAAAAAAGAGTCATAATAACTCCTTGAGCTCAGGGTTTGGTGAAGATCATGCACCAGAACATGCCTCTGTTTGGTACTTGATTGGGTGGAAGGAGTATTGCTTCAGAGTCCACCAGGAGATGCAAATTATTTACACTTAAGAAGGATAATTATGGCTATACCATGTGGCTAGACCCACATCTACAGCTCTATATCCACGGCTGCAGAATGCCTAAGAGCTATCATTTTCATCCTTGTTCATGCCAATGACTAAACAAGTTTTTCTGAGTGTTACCTATGCCCAAAGTACAAAAAAATATTAGAGTTGAAAAATCAAGTTCTTGCCCTTGGAGCTCAAAGTTCAGAGGGGACAGGCAGGCATGAATGGACATTTCAAATGCCAGTGCAATCATGTGGTATGTGGAGGATAATAATTGCTTTGGGGTGGCTCGGCGCCTGTGGCTCAACAGGCTAAGGTGCCAGCCACGTACACCTGAGCTGGAAGATTCAAATCCAGCCCGGGCCCGCCAAACAACAATGCCGGCTGCAAACAAAAAATGGCTGGGCGTTGTGACGGGCGCCTGTGGTCCCAAGCGGAGGCAAGAGACTTGCTTGAGCCCAGGAATTGGAGGTTGCTGTGAGCTGTGATGCCACAGCACTCTATCCAGGGTGACAGTTTGAGCTCTGTCAAAAATAAATAAATATACAGCCTTTGTACTAACCTGGATGGAAGTGGAACACATTATTCTTAGTAAAGCATCTCAAGAATGGAGAAGCATGAATACCATGTACTCAAGTTTGATATGAGGACACTTAATGACAATTATTGACACGGTGGGGGTGAAGGAAGGGGAGAGTAGAGAGAGGACGAATGAGGGAGGGGTGGGGAAAGGAAGAGCAGAGAGAGGGAAGGAGTGAGGGGGGTGGGGTCTTGGGCTCTTGGTGTGTGCCACACCTTTTGGGGGCAAAACACGATTGTAAGCGGGACTTTTCCCAACAAATGCAACCAGTGTAACATGGTTTCTTGCACCCTTAAGGAATCCCCAACAATAAAAAAAAAAAAAACTGTTGAAAATAAGTAAGTTCACCATTAGTAGCAGAAATAAAATATTCCATCATTGATGGATTCTACAATACTATAAAAACTTTTCAATAATGGCAAATTTGAAAGTAAATGTATGCATATATGAAATTTTTCTCCTGAAACACATATACATTAGAAGAAATATAATGGCAACTAAAATTTTAATGGATTTTTTAAAACTTGCTTTAAGAACATCCAGAGAAAAGATACTTCTAAAACACAATGCAACAACAAAACATCAATAATCAAAACATCTACAATTTACAAAATTCATGAAGAATATCATCCTTATACTTTCCATCATAGAGATCAATAATTAATCTGTTTATAAGAATTATTTTTTCATTTATCACAATTAAATTAAATAACACTGCAAGATTAACACACTTTGTTAATGTTCCTTTAATACTCTATGACTAAAATTTCTCTCCGTGTCTTTAAAAATAACTGATGTTATTTTTCCTCTTGATGTATAGGAAATTTTTTTTAAATACCTGTGAAATGTGAGCAGGCATCCTATTATGCATTATCTTGGTTTAAATCAGTAAGGAATAGAGGGAAAAATACTTACAAAAAGATAACTGTCATTCAGACTCTTCAATTAGTTCATTTTACAGTATCTTTCTTTTTTCTTCCTTAATGAATGAGAAGAAAATAAATCTTTTCCATCCCCAGGGAGTGACTCCAAAGAGTAAACTCCATCAGATCATGTAGATACACAACTGTCCCACAACATAATAATAAAGGCAGTAAATCAGGGTGTTCAAAAGATCAGCCGAAAAGCCTAAGGTTCTGTCAGTGGCCATGATTGAAGCTCATGACCTGGACACTGCAGCTGAAACCTGGAAGCCTTATGCGCTGAGCAACAATGAAGTACTGTATAATCAACTAGAATTACAGAAAGAAAAAAAAAAAGTTCTTTCAGTCCATAAAAGAAATGATTATCACGAGGAAAGAGAACTGACTGTTAGATTTCAAAGGCAATCAGAGGGGAAAGAAATGTAAAATGTCACCACCTAACTCCCCAAAGATGTTAAAAATCAAAAATTTCCAAAGAATAAATAATAAGCTCACAGATGAAAAAGCATTTACACAAACCATTTCAGCTGTACACTTTGCTAAATGATCTGCAAAATTAGAAAAATAAACTGATTCATTGTTGAGGTACATTATCTAAGGAGTACACAGTAACCAGAAATGCTTCTGCTTCTTTCATCTGAATTAATGTGAGTTTTGTATTAGTAAGAACTGTGAAGTCAAAAAAAAAAAAAAGAAAGAAAGAAAGAAAGAAAGAAAGAAGGGTAACTCTAGAGAAGGGCTACCAAGCCAAGAAACAAAAGTTAGTGTCAGCAAGGTTTGTTCCCCAACGTGGAGAGGGCTTATTAACAGATGACAAAGTACCAATTATTTTTCCCTCAGCTAGTATATAAATTAAAAATCTCCAGTGCTTCTGAAAAAGATTGTTTCTACAAGTGGTAGACTCTAAGTACCACTCAATAGTTGTTATGGAAATGTTGCCTATGAAAATATGCAGTTACACTTTCATGCGACAAAAATGCCACTCTGCCTGCCAGTTAATTGCATAAGACCTTGCCACAGTTTTGTTTCATGTGCACTGTGTGGACAACTTCAGCTTCTAACTTGGTGCTCTTCCTTTTGCATCTCAACACATCTGATGTCAACTTCATTCTCTCTCGAGTACCATTATTCATGACAGCAACCTTGAACCCTTCTGGAGGAGGTGATGGTAAGTGTTAGAATCTCTCTCTAGTGGGAAGCTGAATAGAGATGGCATAATTAAGCATATTTATCAGGAGATCCTGACTGAACCCCCAGTGCTGGTGAACCCCTTCTCCTTTTGAAAGTACCTAATGTACCCAGGGGCTATCAACTCACTTCTATTTTCTTTTTTTTTTTTTTTTAAATGCAGCTATGGATCCCTCCTCTTTAGAGAGTTACTGATCTTGGAATGGAGGCAAAGCATTTATTCATTTATTTATGTATGTATTTATTTATTAATGAAAAGGTGCTTTGTTGCACAGAATCCTCACATTTTTCTATCATAAGCTAAGTGCTCCAGGATATGCTCGTGCCATATAACGTACAAAGCATTTATTTTTCTCTTTAACACACTTCTAGCTCACAACATGTATGTGCACCCACAGTCAGTAGAGCTTGCACTTTCATTTTATTTTCTTGTAGCAATAAAAGATTTATGGTGTAGTCTGCAGCTTGGTTGTGCTCACCATGTGAGAAGGTTGTCAGGGGTTAGGGATAGAGACGGGCCATGGGATGGAATGAAGTTGCACTTTGGCTTCTTTGTTTGGCATTTCTTTTATTTTATTTATCTATTTCTTTCTTTCTTTCTTTATTTTTGGCTGGGGCTGGGTTTGAACCTGCCACCTCCAGCATATAGGGCTGATGCCCTACTCCTTTGAGCTACAGGCGTCGCCCCCCTTTGTTCAGCATTTCTAACCAAAGCTAATGAGCCATAGATTAAAGTGATTCATTGACTAATCTTAATGGAGGTCTGGTGTCTAGGTAAAGTATCTGGGCATTTCATTTCACTCAGATATTTGGGTGCAGGCAAGATGGAAGGAAGAGGTCAGGCGTCGGCGTGGCTGGGACTATATTGAGTAGCACCTGGAACCACTGAGATTCAGTAGCTACCAGGTCCTCACCTGCTTTCCTACTATCTGCCCCAATGAGTGAATATAATTTTGAGACAAAACAACCTCATCATAGGCTTAACCTTCTTCCCACCGTGGACACTATGGGAGCTGTCAATGCTCTATTGAGGGTCAAGGCACTGACTCTCCCAGGAGTGCTGGCTGCTGATGGCGCACAGCTAAATCCCTCTCCAAGGCTGTCCTTGCACTGAGATTACAGCCCCTCCATGGGGAGGATAGACGTAGCTCATTACAGCCCCTCCATGGGGAACATAGACGTAGCTCAAGTTCAAAGCAGAGCCGAGACTAGTGTCAGATAAGAGATGAATTGGGCTTGGGTGCTAAACACCTCAGCAGCCAAGGCAAAAAACATTAACATTACATGCATTTTAAAAGTCAAAAGTGCCAAGAATATGGGAGGACCAAAATCTCACAATTTTAAATACATCATCAGGAGGTCTGATTTTTCCTTTTGCCCAAGGCTCTAATAGGTCTCCCCACAGCACTTTTGATATTTTAATGCATTAATTTTAAAAGATTCATGAAGACAAAACCCCAAACTGAAAAAATACTAACATTTTTAAATAAAGACTGAGTTTTGCATTCACATTTTCAAAAATAATGTGTTAAAATATCATTTCTCTTGGTTACTGAGAACCAAGGCGGTTCATTCCATCACCCCCTAAATTTTGCCCTTAAGGGCATAATAATTTCAGTTTTTCAGCACCCCCTAAATTTTGCCCTTGAGGGCATAATTTAAACTCACTAACCTTACCTTAGTCCCAGTCAGGGAAGGTTGTCTCTGTGGGTGCCAATGCCTGGCTCCTTTGCCATAAAGGGGAGCAATGTGGAAAGGTCATTCCATCCACTAGAATCCCTGCAGGATCAGCTGAACTTTGATCATCAACTATGCCTTTATCATAGTTCAATTCTGCTTTGCCCCCCTCCTTCCCAGTGTTATTCTGCAGTCCTCCTGCAGACCGATGTCTGAGTCTGTTTCCCCTGAATCAGAACCAAAGAAGGGAGGTGAAAGCTGGGGCTCCCAGAAGCCGAGCATCTTGCCTAAGTTTTCAGAGTTACTGGGTGGTGAAAACCCAGAATAATCTGACTTAAAACCAGTGTTCCCTATCATAATGCCCTGTAGACTGGGGCCAGAATCTGGGGACAGAGTACAGTAAGTTAAATGTAAACCCAGAGGCCAACAATGCCCATGCACCCTCCTAATTGAAAATTTTAATTGTGAGCTGGAAATCAGGCTTTCTGCTTTCTAGGAAGGGGGCCTCTGATTATGTCAGACCCTGTGACCAGCAAAATAATGCCTCCCCCTCATCCTGCTAAGCTGCCACATCCTAATCCCTAAAAGCTGCGAACATGTTAAGTTGTGAAAGGGACTTTGTAGATGTGATTAAGTTAGGAATCTTCAGCTTATCCTTGTATCATCCAGATGGGCCCACATAGAATCAAAACGGGGAAAGAGGCAGAGGCAGGACAGTTAGAGAAGGAGATGTGATGATAGAAGTCAAAGTGATGCAACCGTGAGCCAAAGAATGCAGTGGCCTTTAGGAGCTGGACAAGTGAAGGACCAGATGGTTCCCGAGAGCAGGCAGAATGAATGCAGCCCTGCTACCACGTTAATTTTAATAAAGACCTATCTTTGACTTCTGTCCTCCAAGAAGTACAAGAAACTAAGTCGGCGTTATTTGAAACCACTTGGTCTGTGGTAATTTGTTATAGCAGCAACAGGAAAACAAAAGAGACCCCTAAAGCAGGGGTTTTGCCCTGATACCATGGCCTCGCCCACGTGGCTCTGAGTTGTAATGGTTCCCTAAGAGAAGTTAGGTAGGACCATCAGAGGAATTTAATGACGATGTCTCAGTTGTATTATATATTTTTAAAAATCCAAAAGAACATGTGTGAGTGGAAGGATTGATGCTCTGCCCCAACCGCAGATGGTCATGTTCTCCTGATGACAGATGGGAGGCGAGGACAGGCGGGCCATCGACATGAATGCAGGGGGGGAATGATTGACTGACGCGGAAGCCAGCACCACCCAGGAACTTTGCATAAAGCACAATTTTTACTTTTCTAAATCTTTAGCCTTATTTTTTGAATTGTGGCAGGAGACGAACATTCCTATCATATTAATATGGAACCAGCTGTTCTATTTTTTTTTCTTCTGCCTTTTTCTTGTCTTTCCTTTTTGCTATACTGGAAGAGTTTGGAGTTTAAGCTTCTCTTACATGTAAGCAAAAATAGATGTTTAAAAAAATGTTATTGGTTAAACATTTGGGTCTGATAGGCCATAAAGGTTTATTATGAAAAAGCCGAATGTCAAAGTTTTTCCCGCATTAGTTATGAGAAAGGGGGCAAAACATCTCGGCTAGAAGCCAGGATAAGGGACTTTGGAACATCAACAAGATACCTTTAACAGAAACAGGAGTGAGCAGGGTTTCACTCTAGGCAAGGAAGGGGTTCTCAATTCATGAAGGATGAACTAGAAAAAGGGAAAGGAAAGCACCATGTGTGTGTAAGTAGGGGGGTAAGGTTAGGGGGGCAAGGGTTGGCCATTATCACTAAGTACATGGGACCTTGAACGACCTTACAGTAATATTCTTGCCCCAAGTGTGTGCCATGAAGATACGATCTAAGGACAGTGATTCCGTGGGAGCAAAGCCATCCCTGGGGAAGCCACACAGGTGTTATACAAACGGGCTTCTCTTCTTGCCCCTGGGGGTTCGGTGAGCTTGTCTTCTGAGTCTTCTCATAACTTCAGCCCATCAGTGAGCTTCTTGTTTGCTGACCCCACTGAAGAAGCAAGCCCTATCCATTTCCTTAAATTTTGTTTCCTGTCGGTCTTATTGTCACCTCCCAATGCCCCAAGACATATGTGAGCCCAAGAGAATGGGAATAGTCTTAGACAACAAGTAGGACTGGAATAACAGGAACCTTTGCACTAAAGGAGCCAGCCGGAGGTGAGATCCTCTCAGCATCTTTCACAGGTGCCAGGACAATGGTTACTGGCTCCCTGAACGTGATAATAACACAGTGTATAATACAAGGGCTATCTAGCACATAAGGAATATAAGGTCAAACTTCTTTCTATATATCACCATAATCTTTGAAAATAACTTACAAATCAATATGGATGACCGTGGATCTTTATTGCTGCTTCTTCCTTGCTTTGGAAGAGTTGCAGACCGGTAGTGATCGAGTCACTGAGACTCTCAGCAGCGCAGTCCTCACTTAAACCTTGGTTAGCCCTAGAGTGCTGCAGTTCTTGGGACTGTCCTGGAGAAGGACACAGATGGAAGTATTATGACTTTGAACAATTAATCTTCTATTGCAAATCGCTTTATTGGTGAGAGTTGAACAATTTTCTCCATGATTAACTACACTTTTGTGGATTTTTAACATGCAGTTGCACAGCTATGTTAGCACTTGGTGCCTTTTCAGAATATGCATTGGACTAAGTAGAGGGAGGGAGAGAGGCAAAGGTGTCAGACAGCATGCTTGCAGTGGAGCCTGGGAGCTGTCTGCCCAGCAACCTTCTGATGCACAGGGTGGGCCTGGGGAACATCCTCACCTGGTGGCCTCCCTTCTGGCCAGAGTATCAGGATTGGGACTAACAGTCTATACGTCAGTCCCCCAGTGTGGCTCAACCTGCAATGTGGGAGTAATGGAGCATGTGAGAGCTGGGCAAAATCAGGTCTGCTGCTATGAGCACTCTCCTCCTGCCTGGCACTGTGCTTGGCATAGAATAGGTCTCCAGTGAACATTTGTCAAATGACTTGAATTTGTAGATGAATGAGTAAGTGAGTTTGCACCGACATTCAGGAAATATCAGAGACCAGGCATGGCGTTCCACTCTCATTCCCGGGTCTGGCTCTAGTTCCTTCCTGCTTCTCAAAGCCACTGCTGATTAAGTTGGTTCCCTCCTGCAAGCGTAACATATAACTCAGGCAATCCTAGTTGATTTCTGCTACTTGCAAAATATAGAGCAATCTCTAATAATGATGGTCTCTGGTTTGGGAGAGCTTGGAGTCTACTTTGAGACGACCATGGAAAACGTTTATCTGTGTTGCTGATTTCTCTCTCTCTCTTCACATATGTGTGCATTTATATATGAGTGAGTATGTGTAGATGTGGGTATATGTGTATATTATTATATGATTCATGCGTGCATATAAGTTTAGTTTGTAAACTCATCCTAGAACAAGGGCTACATACCTCATTGCTAAATATCACAATGGTCACCTCTGAAGTATGCCCCTGGGGAAGCTCTGCACTGATGCTAGTGCCTAGTCCACGCTTCAAAGCAATTTTGGAACTCTTTGTCTGGAAGGGCCATCAGAGCTGCTGTTGTATTAACCTTGATGTCCTGAATGTCATAAAAGTGTCTTTCTTTCAATATTTCCTTTATCTTGGGTGAAGAAAAAATCATTAGAGTCCAGACCACGTGAGTGTAGAGGGTATACTCACAGTTATTTGTATGCTGGCTAAAAACTGCCTCAGAGACAGTGCATATAATCTGGTGCATTGTGGTGATGCAAAGCCCATTTTTGCACACATCTTTCCTATATCAAGATTTTCAGTTAAGATTTTCCTGTTTCTCTATCCATGTTTAATTGTTTTGCTATGTTTCTCACAGTCAGTCAATGATTGTGAAGCACAATTTGACAAATTTTTGCAATGGTTTTGTCTGTTCTGTGCATGGTGGCAAGTTCACAGACTTAATTGTGAGACCTTATTCGTATATATAAATGCATACATACAAATGAATTAGGCAAATGAATCAGTGTCTCTGAGCTCCATTCCTCATCTCTAAAATTAAAGCCTTCGATCTAAAATTTTATAAGGTATATGCTTTTCAGGAATTACATCAATGTATTGCTGTAAATCACCAGAAGGTTTATTATTGCCAGAAAAGAGGTCCAGGATAGGCACTTTGGAAATTTATGTAAGTTTCATGTTCTATCATTGCTGTAAATAATTTGGCAGCCCCTCTGGGAAGTGCATTCAGAAGTCTTTCCAAATTATTTTAACTCCTTCCATAGAGACAGAGCTCCAGTCTGATGGATGTAATTATTAAGTGTGCTGGCAATGCCACTCTGGGATGAATAGCAAAATTTAGCTGTACTAGAGCAGTGAGGGTTCCGCCTGTGAAACAGCCCTGAAGGTAGACCCATAAGGAGTGTCACGTCAGCATACACAGGACACTGGGGGGATGATATGCCAGAGAGAAACGCCAGAAGGGCAGATAACTTGCAGTCCTGGTCCCCAAACGTGGCTGCCTCCATGTCCCACCCACATGAAGTACCATATGGGACATGTGTCCACTCAGCATGGGATGATTGATTAATGCAAATTTATAATATCGGTCTTCGGTGTTTGAATCAGGTGCTTTTCTTCCTTCACACTGTCAACAATTCTCTTTCTAGTCCCTTTCTAAAAACTAGGCAATTGAGACTTAGTAATTTATGGAACTGGCCCCAACCACACTAAGTAGTGGAGGAAGCAAACAGCAGGTGCTTTGACCTCCAAAGCGCACCGTGCCACACTGCCTGTCTCCTCTTGGCCATAATCAGAGGCATGGAAGAAAAACACATAGCACTTTCCCTTATTCTTGGTTTTTAACATCCAAACATCCTCTATGAAATACTACTATCCAGGTGCACCACAATGTTCTCCTGAGTAGCTTCATCTGCCTAGAAAATTAGGTTAGAGGATCATAAATGTTTCAAAAAAAGTACACAAGTGTTTTCATGATATGGAAATACATGACTTTCTAGCTGTTACTTTCACGCTGTATTGTCAGAGATGTCTGGAAGGCCGGCACATCCTCGGCAGCACTCTTCTCTGCATCTCTCAGCTGCTCATGTGGGTTTTGCTGGCATGGATCATTGGTCCCCTTTGCCTACATGCCTAGAGTAGGGCCCTTCTGCCACCCACTGAAGTTCAGTTCTAAGGTAACAGCTTGAAGAGAATAAGAGAGGGGTTAGTTATTTTTCCAAATTAGTATGGAGAAAAAGGAAGCAAGCAGTTTCTTCCCAGATGCTTGGTTTCTAGTCAGCATGCTGCTCGAGTCCCCTGGTTGAACACATTTCAGCCATCCTGTGCCTAAGGAGAAAAACACCACTCCTGGCTCCCGTCGCTATGGTAACTGGTACTCAGCAGGCAGTTGCAGTTTCATTTAACATAACTGGCTTTTAGAACTTGAGGGAAAAGTCTGCTTTCATGTAAGAGAAAAGGAGATGAACGGTTTAATTAATGTGTCTCAGTTTAACGTAAAGATACAGGTCCCTTCCACTGTTTGACCACATAGTATCCAGCTCCACTTTATATCTACATCAGATCTAAGACATCAAAGGACAAAATATTTCTCTCATCATATGTGAAATGCAAAAAGTGGGCAGGAGAGAAGAAACAGGTTGTGCTGGACCCTTTGCAAAAGGTTTTTCCGCTTTATAAAACCATCTCAGCTTGAAAGTGTATAGAAGAATTGCTTTCTCTTCTCTCATCCACAAAGGAGGCCTGAGAGATGGGTTGCTAGGCAACCTCACACCGAAGACTGGGGTGCTTTGAAATTAACATAGCTGACCTCTCCATCGTCTCTGTAGCTCTGCTATTCAAAACGATTTTATGAAGCTGTGGGACTCAAGAAAATATAAATACAACATAAAGAATAGGGGAAATAAATCTAGCATTTTCAAGCAAAACCAAGGATTCACTCAATAAAAAAGGCAGCAGTTGGAAAGGGCTGGTTGAGAGAAAAAATGCTGTTGGTTGAGATAAACCAGAAATTTGTATTTTGAATAAATATAGGGAAATAATTTTCCTCACTATGCTTTTAGAGATGTTTACAACTGCAATGTAAAATATCACAGCACATACTTAAGATCAAACAAAAAATCAGTTTATAATAATGTGGACCTACTACATATTTCTTAACTAAAAGCTCCATTCTTGGTCCTCAGCCTATGATGGTTTGTGTAAGTTCCAGTCTCCTACTGTCCTTCCTGCCACCACATCATTACTATGGTTGTCGTGGGAAAGGATGGCATTTATTCTGCAATAAGATGGATATTTGGAAGGAAGCTGCAAAGCTAGGCTACAAAGCAGAGTGCATACTCTTATCAGGAATAAATTATTTACTTTGATTTTTTAAATGTCTCATGCCACCGGAAAATGGTTCTGGTAACATTTTAAGGTAGATGGCTACATTTATCAACATTTAATTCAAAATCAAAGTCGGTACCACTGTGAGACATGGGAGACTGTAAACAAACCCTTTTTTGTAGGTTTTGTTTTTGTTATGGGTCTTCAGATGATGCAACTCTGAAACCGTTTTGGTGAATTATAAAGCTGAAGAAATGAGCAAGTAGGTTGAGGATGCTAGGGTCTAGGGTTTCACTGTGGAAGGAGGGTCATACAAATAAAAACCAGAGCACAGCAAGAAGGAATTCTATCAGGAGAAATTGGAATGGGCGAAATTGGTGTAAATTTGTGATTTCTAAAGTATGTCTGCATGTGTTTGCATGCACATGTGTAAACATGTGTGTGTACGAACAGTGCACACAGAGGCAGCATGAACGTGTACATACACATGCAGGTTTTCTATCTGCTGAAAGGGTCAAGAAGCCATTGCATCTTACAAGTATTAAGCAGACTTAGCACTCAGAGTTTTTTTTCTCCAGGCTGGAGTGCAGTGGCTATTCATAGGAACTATTATAGAGTCTGAAACTAGTTCTAGAGTCTGGAACTCCTGAGCTTAAGTGATCCTCCTGCCTTAGCCTTGCCACCAGCTGCATTCTAGCCTGGGGAAAAATAAAATCTTGGTTGAGTCTCAGGCTGAGGCAGGGTGCTTAGAAGTTGAGCCTGGGACATTTTGTTATGCTAGAAAGTAAAGAAGTGTTCAAGAAAAAAGAAAATGAATGATGGGCACATGTCACCATGACACAGAAACTAGACTGTGGGAGCTCCTGCTGGCCAAATGTAAAACTATTTGAGAACCAAAATAATTAAGGATATTAATAATCCAATATTAAAAATAGGTATTCATGAAGCTATATGACATTAAATAATGAATAAATTTTAAAAGAAAAAACAACAGTAATAAATAAGCAAAGGAGTGGGCCTCTTGCTTGCAGTAAAACGCTGTGATGACTGCCAGCTACATGGGGAGAAAGTGCTGACATCAGAATATCATCCTTAAAACCACCAGTGAAGACAGGATCAGGCAAGACTCATCATAAATCTGGGGACATTTTTTGAAGAGGACCTCCAGTGTCCTCTCATAGACTGGTCATTAGTTGCAAGAGAAAAATAACTATGTAGTAGGGACATCTGCTGAGTAATAAAAATTAATTCAGCAATGAGGGCAGAAGAACATGTGTGTTTCCAGATGTGACACCCTGAGGGCACAAAATCTCTTACATTGTAACATTTAGCACAAACGAGGAACTATCAGACAAGCTCCAAATGAAGAACCCTCTGCTCCGAAAAAGGGGGAGACGGTTTATTCTTCAAAAATATCTATGTTGTAAAAGACAAGGCTGTGGAAATGTTCTAGGTTAAAGAAGACTAAAGAGAAATAAAAAGTAAATGTACTACCTGATTCCAAAGTGGATCCTGACTAGAGAAAAAAAAAAAAAAAGAACACTATTGAATCAGTGATAAATGGTGCACTCATGTTAAATTTACTGAAGTTGAGAATTATACTTTGATTATATAAGAGGGCATCCCCATTCATAGGAAATAGATACTACTGAAGAATGTAAATGCTTCAGGAAGTCTAAATACATACCACTGAATATGAAGCATTTATGGATCCAAAGGTATATAAAATGTTTGTAACCTACTCTCAGAATATTCAGAACAAAGCATTTTCTGTATATGTGTGTACATGGGTATGTAAATGTACAAATTTGTATGGAGACGCAGAAAACACAGAAGATAAAGCAAATGGAGTAACATATTAGTAATATTTTAATATATATTGTGGTACGTGGGTACTTTTTACAGTCTTCATTCATGCAACTTTCGGTAAGTTTGAAATAATTTCCAAATGAAAAGGTTTTTTTTAAAACATTTTGTAGAAACAAAATAATTTTAATCGAAACCAGGATAACGAATATTTGGCTTTTGAAGAAATCCTTGAAAACAACAGTCTAACACATACAATAAGATACCACATTTTATAAGTGGTGATAAATTTACGGTTTTAACCAAAGAAGTGACATCCGGGGCTAGACAGGCATTGTTTGTCTCTGTGTGGTAAGTGTTCAATCATATTGACTTTTCTCTTGGAATCTCTCAAAATCCTGGACTTTCCCCTCCCTCTATAATTCCCCTCAAACGATTCCTTTCAATTTGTGACTTAAGTTGATGTGAGAAATTGGATTTAAAAACTCTTCTGGAAACTATATGTTAGGGAAGGAGTTTCCATTCATGGACTAGAGCAACTCCAAATATTGACCTTACACTGTATGAAAAAAACATTTCCATAACTGCTTAGCGGTTCAGTTCATTTCTTTCCTCTAAAGTTCTTAGCGGTTCAGTTCATTTCTTTCCTCTAAAGTTCTTAAGCTCAGTGTATTTTTCAAACAAAGTTTAATTTATAGCTGTGCAACAGGACCAATTACCCTGAGCCATTTATAAGTGAGGATACTACCGAACACTTCACAGCTCTGTTCTTCAAGTTCCAAGTGTTTTTTAAGGTTCTTACATCATTTACCCATTAAAAATAAAACTAGGCTGCCTTTGGCGGAAACAGAAATAGTAATTACGTTCTTAAAATACACTTGTGTGTGTGTTTGTTTTAAACAGAGTTTTTTTTTTTTTTTTTACATTGCCAAAAGAATTTGTTTGAAGACAGATAAAAATAACATCCATACTATTTGAAAACAGCCTGGTTTAAAGATTGCCGTCGATTCAAAGGTTACACCACTGGGAAGGAAGACATTCGCGAGGCGCTGGTTACTCAGCTTTCCTCATTTATGGGATCAAATTGCTTTTGTGGGCAATGTGCCAGATTCATTGCGGTGCACTGCAAGGCAGATTGCAGAGTGAGACACTTTTCTAGAAAACATCTGGTTGTTAGGAAGAGTCTTAAAAGGTGGGTAGCACGTTTTTGCTCCTAAGTGTGATTTATTAGGTTATGGGAAGTCTCCCTGTAATCTGGCAGGCAGACTTCCAACAACCAGAGCCGGGAACCCGGAAAAAAGTGAAAAACAGCGCCGAGTCCAAGGAAAACAGCGGCGGAGGAGCGGCACTGCCCGTGGTCAAAGTCTACTGCATTTGTTGTAAAACTATGAGGCCAATTAGCATAAGGGCTCGCAGGCCGCCTTCCCTGCCAGGGCGCTCTGCGCTTCCTTTGTTCCTGCACGCCCCAGCCCCAAGCCCTTCATGCACGGGAACTCTACCTGTTCTAAGCCTCCCGGACTCTGCCCGTCCCTACTCAGGGTTTCCCCTCTTTTCTTTTTTTTACACCTTCGGCGTTCATTGACTTTTCCTCATAGATATTTCAAGATGCCCAAATATCTCCCATCTTAAGAGATAAACAAATGACGCCTTCTCATACCCTCTGTCGCCATCTCTGTTCACCCTCCGCCCTGTCTCCAAACAGTTTTCCATCTCACCTTCCATTCGCACGGCGACCACGCACCTCCAGGAAAGCCATGTCCGCATTAGAAAAGGGGGTTCTCTTCCTGCAGGAGGTTGCAGCTTCAGGGGAAGGACTTAGCTCTCGCCCGCACCGCCGAGCCTCGCGCTCCGTGGCTCTGAGTGGCACACTCCCTGCGTGCTCGCACATCGTAGCCCTAGGTGATTTCGGTTATTTTCAGGGGCTTCTAATTTATTATATTTGGTAGGGTTGCCATTAACACTCAGTTGCTAGAATAACGGTACAGAAAACTGGCTTTGTTCTAAATTCCTTCTAGTTGCAGGGCTGCGCTCTTCACCCTTTTTGGCTTCACCCTTTTTGGCGAGAGAACCTTGGCCCATTCCCTTCCCGACTCCTACTTTCCCTTACCACTGCTGCTGCCACTACTGTTCCATTCCTGGCAGTCTTACTTAGTTTCTACCTTTCACTTCCTAAAATAGTTTCCTCCCACAATTACAGTAAACCACATTTTGCATTAGCAATTAGTAGTCAAGTGTGAGTATTGAAAGTTGAAAGGTCAGCTTTTGTTCAGTTCTCTTTACTCATCTTTGCTCAGCAAAATAGCTTTAAACAGTGGGCGAAACCAAGTTTGAGAAGGCTGTTCTCTACAAAGAAAAAACTTTTCAGAGCAGAATATATGTCTACAGGAGTTGAACTTTGCCATGGCAAATAACTCTGATGTTTCATCACTATGTTAACAATTGGGTTAGTTTTGTCTAGATTTTTGTGTGCTGATTATCTATACATCTATATATATGCCTCTGTCTCCCGGGTAGCTGGGACCACAGGTGCCCGCCACAATGGCCGGAGATTTTTTTGTTGCAGTTTGTCCGGGGTTGGGTTTGAACCCGCCACCCTTGGTATATGGGGCCAGTGCCTTACTAACTAAGCCACAGGTGCTGCCCTATATATTTTGATATATTGCACAAACAGTTATGTTTTTCTCTATTTTCACTTATTTTGTGAGAATTTTAGCAGTTAAAAATCTTTAAGAGTTTAAACAAATAAATACATAAAAAATGAATTTGTGAAAATAGTTTCTGACAACTCCATTATTGAATAAACTTTAAGTATTCGACCCCTTCATCTTGAATGTTTGGCAATAATCAAAAGCAGCAAAATTTTTTTTAACTGAAAACCTTTGAGAAAATTACTGCATATCGCCTGTGATAAATTTCTCCAAGTGGGATCAAATTCTCTTCAGGAAGGCTATGCTGCTTCCCCCAAAAGTCTGTGAATGGGATGGTTTCCTTGCAACTTTGACAACCTTGCTTTTAAAGACGCTTCTCTATCAGCACTGATATATTATCTTATTTTCAGGCTGTTCACTAGTCATCTCCATTCCTGGACCAGGAAAACACCTGCAATTTTTAATTAGACTTTTAGCTTCACAGCGATTCCGTTATCTATTTATAATCTAGTACAAAGTTCCACCAATTACAAATCCTAATCCTCAGCTATCCATGCAAAAAACTCTCCCAGATCTGCTCTAGGTTCTTGACTTCTGAGGGAGAAAGCTATTTCATCATACTAGTTGGAGTAAGGTCAAAAGTGCATTAAATTCATATCTGCTTCCTTACCGTAAGGGGGAGAGGCATCCGAATCACAGATCTACAGTAAAATTCTTTCATTCCTGCTGTGTCCTTCTCGCCATCCTAAATGTAGGCTCCCGACTTCCATTTAACACGTCATGGGCATGAGTTCCTTCTAATAACAATTCCGAGCAGTCTGGAATTAAGACTGATTCCCAACATTCACAGATCTGTGATCTTGGCCGTATAACAATTCTCAGTAAAGAAAAAAGCACCAGAGGGTAGTAAATGCTGCGTAGAGAGTTCAAGAGGGTGACAGGATACAGAATGACACAAGGCTACTTTAGACTGTGGGCCTGGCCAGGACATGGCCTCTCTCAGGAGGTGATAACACACTGAAACCCGATAAAAGGAAGGAGCAAGGACGCCCTGGAGAGAAGCTCGGAGGCGAGCCCCAGGGTGAGGAGGAGAGGAGGGGGGGGGGATTCTAGAATTCTAGGCAGAAAAGGGTGGGCCAAAGTATGCTTGAGGTGGATGAAATGAGATGCTGCCATGTGCAGCCTAGCTTAATGTATGGTAGCTGGGGAGAAAGAGAGAGAGAGAGGGAGGGAAAAAAGAAAGGAAAGGAGAAGGAAGGTAAAGACGGAGGGAAGGAGGGAATGGACAAGAATCTTGAATCCTTTATGAGTGAGCTCTCTAGGGGAACCGACTCGTCCTTTTGTCTAGCTTTGGACTGTGTTTTGTCAGTTGCAATTACTATTTGGCCCAGCTCTGCTCATACTAAGTCCAGCTACTATTTATTAAGAGCCTAAGTGAGTCATATTCATTATAGGTTTCAGATATATTCCCTTATTTAATTCTTACAACCTGAGGCAGGTTATTGTCCTTATACGCTTTTTTATGGATGAGAAAACTGAGGCCCAGAGGTTGTGACTTGAGAAAGACGAGCCATCTAGTAAGGGACAGAGCCCACCCTTCCGTCCAGGCTGGTCGGCCTCAGACCCATGCTCTTGACGGCTATACCACTCTGCTCCTCAGAGAGACTTCTCTCTGGCAGTTTCTGTACTTGTAAGGATGGTTCATTCCACTTAATTCATTTTGTCCCTCCTGTCTTAGCTATCTCTGTGACAGTACTCTTATTTTAATCTGCTAACCCAAAGAATGTGTTTTATCCCACGCTGAGGCATGGAAAGCTTCCAAACATGGTAAATAAGGTGGGAAGGTGGCTGGGCCAATATGGAATCTAGATTCTGATACTCTTCTGTGACCAGGACAAATCATTTACTTCAAGCCTCGTCTCCCTCATCTGAAAAATAAGAACATTATTATTATTTCTCTGGAGAGGTGAGTGACAACTAAAAGAAATAAAGCAAGGAAAGTCTCTAGAATAACATCTAACAAATGCGAGATGCAAAAATCGCCCATGGCGAGTCCTGGGCACGTACTCATTGTCTAATACTCCCCTCACCTGTCTTGTGCTGTCTCAATAAAAGGCTATGCGGAGGTTGCTGGGGGCTACCCTGCAATCAAGGTTAGCCTGCCTCCTACAAGCTTGTACTTCTAATCCACGTCTTGCCTGGTTCCTTTCTGCTGTGATCGAGACCAAGGCCATTAGAGGCTACAAGTCACTCTTCCCCATCAGCTATTATACTGTCCAGAATACCCAGTCTGCTGCACCAGGGCTACGTTTTGCTTTAAGGGTTTATCTGTTTAAACAGATTTCAGATCCTGATTATTGAAGATCACACTGGCATTGAAAGTGGAAAGAATGAGCTTCAACAGAGAGAATGGAAATTCACCTTCTTTATACTTTTCCAAGAAAGATTTTTCTATGAAAGTCACATTTTCTACAATACAGTGCTACCCATTCATACAGAAGACCGTGTGGGGAGTTTACCCGGATTTTGCAAAACTGGTGTCTTCTTAGTTCCAAGGGGACTATAAACCATATATTTATTAAATATTTATTAAAATATATATTTAAAATATATCTTATCTTTTTCATAATTATTTACAAGGAAATTTATTCACATCTTTGAAACAACATAGAGTATAAAAAAATATTTGAACAGAGTGACACATTTTAAATGTATTTCCTGAAATAAACAACCAACACTCCTTAGAAAAGATAGAGGATATTTAATTACCTATATTTTAACAAAATATTTTTTATAGGAAGGGATTGTAGTTTTAACCAGAGTGCCACCAAATCAGTACCAAATCAGAACCAAATCAGAAGAGAGTCAAATAGATCAGCTCTCGTTCAACTTCTCCATTAGAAACCTGGATTTGACAGGGCACTTGTGCCTGAGCAGCAGCGGCCTCTGCTGGAGAAAGTGTGCTTCTGTGACACAGCATCACTTCAAACCTACTATGAACTGTAAGAACTCAAAGCTAGATTCCTTTCATTTCTCACTTAACCAACAAACTGAGTTAAAATTATTTTTCAAGGTCTTAAAGATGTACGGGCCTTATCAAGTATATCTTTTCTGATTTTTGGATAAGATGGATGTGCTTCAAGAACCTGCAAAACAAACAAACAAAACAAAAAAACTCATTAGAACTTATAATTAATATTGAAAACTAGGGAGCTATAATACTTACTAGAAATGAGCATTACATTAATAGTTGTAATTTCATTCTACTAATACTAGCTATAACATTTTTTTAAAGGTGACATCTAAAATGTAACATGATGAATCTTTTATATTAGGTTAATTTGGTAACAACAGTAGAATATAAAGAAAATACATGGAAAATATAAGAAATACTATTTCCTCAGAAGATGAATTGTATCAAACAATTATGTATCAATTTGAAATATTTTTCTTATTTGGTTAATTCAGAAGGTGATTTTCAACCAGGAGCGTGCATTCGATTCATCTGAAATGATTTTATGACATATATATATTTCCAGGTCTACTGAGTA
This sequence comes from Arctocebus calabarensis, assembly GCA_963573935.1. NCBI lineage: Eukaryota > Metazoa > Chordata > Mammalia > Primates > Lorisidae > Arctocebus > Arctocebus calabarensis. Next base: position 59,009 of record CAUYON010165034.1, read on the forward strand.
TAGAAGTGGGAAGATGTTAATTAAAAAAAAAAACAAAACACCTGAACTCCACAAATGATTCTAAAGTATTAACTTACACTAATGTGAAACCTTTACCTTAACGAGAAATAACTGCATTGTAGAGAGGCTGAGTCCTCAACAGTAACTTTTGAGGACAGGTATTCACACAATGATGCCACACACAGCTTTCTGGGATAAGAACATCACAGAATTTTTTTCTAAGGAGTTTTCTTAGAGCTGTCTATGATGTTTAACGTAAAGTCTTATGGGGAATGTCAGTGGGAAAATGTATGTATAAAAAAATTGTAAATTCTAAAACTGAAATTTAAATTTTTGTCATTTTAGTTGAGGAGGGGATGAATTATAAAACGTAATGATTTCTACATTACAGAACTCCTTTTCTCTCTAATTCATCAATCTGAATTTGCTAATAACCAGACTTAGACACATTTGCAAGAACTTCTACTGAGGACAATAATCTGGAGAAACTTTTATCTTTAAATATATAACTTACAGAATAAATCTCACTTAATGTTTCTCCCACTAGTCTTGTGTTTAAATTGACATAACATTTTATTGTTGGTTTTACAGTAAAAACACATTTGTTTCTAGATAAACTTTTATTACTTTCTAAATTTTGAATGTTGATAATCTCTTTGGAATTTATTTGATAACTTATTTAACTAAAATACTACATCCTCCACTTCTATGCACACATATCTTCAGATTCTTAATGTCAGAAATTGTACATCTGCAAAATTATAAGAAATCTAAATTTAAGTGTTTACCTGGTGACATACATCAATTGCATCCACATATTTTTTTGCTTTTAAGTAATTAAATGCCAGTTTGTATCCTGTTAAGACAAAAAACCAATAATGACATAGTGCTATTTATAGAGCAACTGCTACTATTATTAATACCTTTTCTCGCCTCCCCCTTTGTTTGCTTACTCCTAGAGAACTTCTAAAGAAGGCTGGAGACTGAACTACCACAGAGAGACCTGATGAGACAACAGAAGGCAAGTGACATGAAAGAAGAGAAAGTAGAAAAAAAATGGGGAAAGAAAAAAGGCCCAGATAAATATGCTGTTTGTTGTGGTAGATGACTGCCATCCTGAGAGTGTGGTTTCTGGAACTAATTAAAAAAAATCTCTACAGAAAAAACTCATCCTAAGAGTCATGAATGACATGCAGCTTTCCATTTGTACCGGGTAGATTTATTTAGCACCTAGCACTCAGGCAGACCAATTTCTACAGTCATGAGGTCTACATTTTATTAGGAGAGAGGGTAGATTAATAATTGCATAAGTAGATAAATAATTTCACAACTGAAACAAATGCTATGAAAGAAAGACCCAAGTCAAGTGATTTATAATAGAGGACGTGCCAGGGGAGAAAAGGGGGTATCTGGAGATGCCTGAAATCTGAAGGACGAGGCACAAACTAGAGGAAGTGGCATGTGTCAAGGGCACATAAGGAATGGAATGAGCCTGGAGTGTGTGTCGGGAAGTCACAGCACGCAGGACAGACAAACACGCAGGAAGCTGCATTGTCACCACACGTCCCACAGCAACGACCAGTGACAGTCACCACAAGCTGTCACACTTCAACTACTGACCATTAGCAAGATGCTTTAAGAAATACTTTAATGACTGTTCTGTTAGAATGCTATAAACAAGAGAAAACTGAAGAGGAAACACGAAAGTCATAGTGCTGAGTACTCAGTAAAGGAGACAAAACACAATGTAAATAACATATCGTAATGTTTCACTTTGCTGCTTAGACAGACAGAAATATGAATTAAGGAAACATGAATGCTGCTCTTGGGCTCTAGTGACAGTATCAAAACAAATTTTAAAAATTTCAAACGAATTCTTTAAAAATTTTTTTTTTCAATTGACAAATTGTACATATTCATGGTGTACATGGTGGTATCGAATATTTGAAAAGAATTGCTCAATAACCCAATCAGGCAGTAGTAAAACGTAAGAAATAGAAGTTAATTAAAATGTATGACTTTTATATATAATCATGCATCACAGCATGATGTTTCAGTCAACAATAGACCACATATATGATGGTGGTACCATATGATTATAATTCCGTATTTTTACTGTATATTTGCTATGTTTAGATGTGTTTGGACATACAAACCAGCAGACACTGGAACTCAATGATGTCTCTAAATGCTCAGGAGAAAACAAACATATCTCATGGTCAAGTAACTGTGGGAAACATGGCCTCTCTTGACATCCACAATATTCACGGGTGTTTAAAGGCCTTCAGAAAGTCTACAGTAAAGAAAGCTAAACAACTTGGTAATGCAATGTGTTCCTAACTTAACTTGACAATGGTATACTTTTCCTCACAGTAATACTATTTTGAAAAGCAGAGGGTGAAGGGAGAGAAAGGGGCAGAATTAGGACTAGATGTCCTGTAAGCTGACTGAGGACAAGTGTGGACCTCATGAAATTATATTTAGAAAGTCGGCTCTTAATGTATATTTTATCCTAAAATATCAGATATATCAAAATGATTTACAAATAAATCACAACTTTTCCATGAACACTTAAAAGCATCTTATTTGCTACACTCACCAATGGCTGGATTCATCTGATTGCCATGTCTCCACGCCATCTCATAGTTTAAGGCAGCATCGGCATATGCTTGCTCTTTTTCCATAATGTATCCCATATATTCATAAGCTTTGCAGCAAGACTGAAGAAAAAAATGGAGGATGTATTAAGAGACTAAACTGGATACTGCTAAAACTTTAAGTTTAGGGGATGTTTACGACTATAGAAGTCAATTACATTGACCCACTTAAAAAGCACAGAAAACAATGCTTTCCCACTTGGGCGATGCAATCAAATTGTTTATAGAACTATACAAATGATTCTGATGCCAAATCTTTATCCCAATCCTACAGAATCAGGTTTGTCTTCTTTACATAATCAGAAACACAGATGAGGGCATATGTATTTTATACATATACATGTATACTATTTATTAGGGATAATTTCAACACACACAAATACAGACGTAGGAGGACAATGAACTCCATGAACCCACAGCATATCTTCAACAATTAATCCATGACTCACCCTCTTTTGCCTCTACTCCTACATTTGTCCTTCTGTACCATTAGAAAAAAGCCTCAGATATCATATCAGTGCATCCATAAACATATTAGTATATATCTCTTAAAGATAAAGACTTTGTTTAAATATAACCAATACAGTGATGCTCTCACTGCAGAGAGGAGTATCACTGTATCTATATTTTTTAGTTTGTTACAATGAAGAAGTACACAATAGAAATGTGTATTGTGACTGTTGAAATGTCCCCCAGGTCTCCTTCTGATCTAGACAGAGGTTTCCCCTCTGACTATCACTGTGTCTTTTTTCTTGATGTTAAATGTAGTAGAAAGAAGAATATCCTGGAGTTTCTCACAACCTAGATTCAGTTGAAGGCGTCCTCGTGATGTTTACACAATATATTCCCACGTCTCTAACATTACCCCAGATTGTAATCAGATCTAGATGTTTGGATTTGGTTTTGATTTGGGAGAAGAGGGGTGAATCTATTTCACAGATCAGGGCCCTGATGAGCCACATTAAATGTTGAGGCAAAAGGAAAAATGCACAATCCTGGGTGCATGTTTTAATGTATTTTTTCTGCAAGTTCTTTCTAGAATAGCAGTTTAAAAATATTGAAGAATTGGAAAGTAGAAATGTTAAAATACAACATTATTTTAAGATTGAATATTTTATTTCTACCTAGTCAAATTTATTATATTTTTACATTAACGGAAAAAATTTCATCAATATTTTCATTAAAACCAATAGCCAAAAAAATTGCATTAAATTATTATTTATCTAGATTACTGTGTGCTTCATTTATCTCACTGCAGCCTTAGCCCTCTCTTTGATGTATGTTTTTCCATTAGGAAGCAGAGAGTGTCTGATTCTCCATATTTTTGTAATGTTATACCCACACGTAAATTTAAATATTAAGGTTGAAAAATGGTGATATTCTACCAATCTTTCTTCAGTTATTAACTTGAAAAACATCTACAATGAGAAATGTCTCTTTACCTACTATTTGGTTACTTAATAGCATAGTTTGTACAAAAAAGGCAGAATAAATGCTTAATTCTTTCCCTTTATTTGCCAGCTTTAGAACAGTCCATTAGCACATTGAAGTGGTGACCAGTGAGGTTTTCTTTCTTTTTTGGAGTTTTGTGAAGACATGGAGTTAAACAGATTTGATGTGTTTCAATCGACTGCAGTTTTCTTTACTATTGATTCTGAAGGGTTCCAACTTTGGCTCCTGGGAGTGTTTCCACGTTGGCTTCTGAGACTCTGACACGACTCTACTCATTTTTGTAACTTCCTTATCATTTGGTATGACAAGATAATTTAGTGTCATCTTGTGCATTTCTTGCCCAGATCTAAATGGATTCTATTCTATTATTTTTTTTTCTTTTTCTTTTTTATTAAATCATAGCTGCGTATATTAGTGCAATCAAGGGGTACAATGTGCTGGTTTCATATACAATCTGAAATGTTTTCATCAAACTGTTTAAAATAGCCTTTATTGCATTTTCTTAGATTATTATTATTATTTTTTTGAGACATCTTACTATGTCACCCTTGGTAGTGTGCTGTGGTGTCACAGCTCACAGAAACCTCAAATTCTTGGCCTTAAGTGACTTTCTTGCCTCAGCCTCCCAAGTATCTGTGACTACGAGGGCCCGCCACAACACCTGGCTATTTTAATTTTTCTTTTCTGTATAGGGTCTTGCTCTTGTTCAGTCTAGTCTTGAACCGGTGTGCTCAGGCAATCCACCAGCCTCAGCCTCCCAGAGGGCTGGGTTTCCATTTTTTTAAGTGAATAATTCAAGGTTCCTAAGCTTTAGTTTCTGAATCTCATGCTTCCAATATTAACATGTCTAACCAGCAGGGCTGAACAGGGTCCCTAATGTGCTCCCATGTCTCGTCATGCAACGATTTGCCGCCAGCACCCCGGCAGCCTGAAACACAGTGGGCACCAAATCCTGATTCTCCTGCACTTCTGTTGAGCCTAGACTAGACACACAAGTGTCAACTATTCGGAAGTTTAGATTTCAAAGCCTAATAATGAGCATTTTATGATTGTTAAGGCAAATTTAATTTAAAACTGATTTAACTGATCACTTAGAATAGTCTATAAATTGATAAACAGCTGGATCTTTCAGGTTTTTAAGTTTCAAATAAAGCATCTTACTAGTATTAGATAATCATAACTCTTCTTTAAAAACCAAATAATTCATTTGTAATCTGCTTAGGGAGAATGAAACAGATTTCCTGTGACTAAGATTTTGAAGTAACTGGTGTGAATCTGTAAAGGTAAACATCAGTAAGTTTCTAAGTTGAATGCAGTCATTTCTCAATAAAATTAAGGTGATACAAATCGTAAATTGAAAAAAGCCTTAAATTCTAAGGCTTTTCAATTTTATATATGAAGAAAAGGAAGGCCTTTTTATTTAACAAATCAAATTAAATGCCAAAAGCCCTTTACCTCACAAAATAGAGCATGTCAAAAAAAGTATACACATTTTAAGATTGGAAACTGCATCTCTCTCCTTTTTTTTTTTTTTTTTTCACTTCACAGGTAAACGGCTGCTGACTTAATGTCTATTTCCTGATTATGGTAAGAATGAACTTTGAATTTTCCAGAAACACACAGGGATCCTTTGAAATGGTTCACCACCCTGAAACGCTTACGTGACAACAGTTAACAGTTGCTTTTTCCGCTTCAATCACGTACCCTGTTGTGACGCAGGCACCGTTTTAACAGCTCTTCTGCCATGTCGTATTTTGCTGATTGAATATAAATATCGGCGAGCAGCAGCCAGCTCTTCTCAAACTCCTCGGCATCAATAGGGTTCCAGTTCATTTTTGCAATCCGCTTCAGCTGGTTTCTGGCTCTTGGCGTCTGTTTCAAGATCATGTATGCTGTTGCCATTCCCAAGAGTGCTGGGATATGATCCTTCTGTAAGAAAATGAAACTTCAGACCATTCAAACACAAATATAAATGTCCCTGTTTGAAAAAAAAAAAAACAAAACACGGAAAGCAGAAAAATGCTGCATAATGTAAGAACTAAGTCTGTGGATTCTCATTCTAGTTTCATCGCAGAAAACCGTGACGACATCCAAACTGGGATGACTTGATTTAACGTATCGAGTCGCCTCAAACCACCAAGAAGAGACGTGGTCAGGCACTGCGCGGTCAAGACATTTCAGGACAACAACTGTGTGGATGCCCTGACCACCATCCCAACAACCAGGGGGACCACCTTTAATGCCACTGAAGCAGCCATGGGTAAGTTCTGTGTAGAAACAGAAATAAAATTATTTTTCGGTAAAATCCTGATTGAGCATTTGGCTCCTTAGTTCTTTCATCTGTCAAAGAGGAAGAGCAAAGTGTGATTTTTACCTGCAAAACCCACACTTATCTGTACTTGCTCATATGCTACTTTTTCCTCCCTTTTCCTTTTATTGGAAAACCTCTTCTTAGAATAAATCATGAGCAATAAAGTCATAAATGAAGCTTATAATCAATTAATACTTTGGAAATTATAAAAAATAAACTTATGCCTTAAAATATACTTTTAGATTTAAAGTTCCCTGAGAGAGTCTATAAAAGATTGTATTCTTTTACATAGAGTTGACACTCAGAAAATGTCACAGTGTAAAATGACCAGGTTAATAACAATTGATATAAGATGGAGACCATTGGCAAATGTATTCATAAAACTAATGAACTTGAGCAAAAATGTGTATATCCCTAATTAAGGTGCTCCTTAAATTTCAACAGAGAGATTATGACATTTTTATAAAGATCTAGGCCTAAGCTTCAAATTAGAAAAAGGGTGAGAAACTGTGACCTAGAAATTATAATATCACAACGATAATAAAGGTACACTGTAAGATAGCAGATTTGGGTAACTAATAAGGAATATTGCAAAAGAAGAGTCGACTGGCAAAATGTTCAATTTCTAACACTGATCATGGTTGGAAGTCAGAAATAACTCTGGAACAGACACTGGCAATTCACTAGGGCTTGATAAAATGGCTGTTAGGATTATAAAAACTTCTGTGGCTCTAATTCTCTATTAATAAACTTGCAGTGTGTAATTTATTTCCCTAGGGAAGGAATAGCAACTGTTTCCTTTGAGTGCCAAGTCTAACCAGTTGGTAGTCGATTCTGAAAACATGTGTGGGATGTTATCCATTATTGAGCCTTGCCTGCACCATCACCCCTCACCCCAGGTGGGCTTCGAGAGGACAGAGAATAGAGGTCTGCTATGTCCTTGTCAGCCAGGTCCTAGGACAGTCTAGGAAGAGAGGGGTCCTACGAATAGACCTTCCCCTATTCAATTAAATATAGGCTCTCTGATTTTAAAACTACAGCCCTTAAGTTTGGTTAGAATCAATCAGTTCTTCACATCTTGATCACTCCTGGGTGAACTGAAAAATAGTTTCTAAAACTGCAAAGCTGAGTACTAGTCCCTACTTAGACCATGATGTCTTTTTTCCTGTAGATATCCTAAGACTTTCAGCCAACTTTTCTCTCTCACTCTCAGTCACTCTAAACTGCAACAACTTTAGATCCAAAGGACAAGACTCAGGCTTGGACTGTACAGCTCTATTATAAACAACACACTTTTACAGTTCAAGGGAATGTGATGAGAGCAACTCTTTAGCATGTGCTTCATGCATCTTCCACAATTTCCTCCATAACCTCTTGTTACATATCTCTTTTCAATCCCTCTAAATGACATGTACGATTGTGAATGTACCCTTTGCTTTCTGCATGACCCTGCCCATGCCTTCTTTATGATCTAGAACACACTTTCTCCATTTCGGCCTGTGACAATGCATGGATTTACCTTGGTTCTTCAAATCACATCTGTTTCTTAAATCACACTTTCTTTACAAAAGAGCGTCCCAACTCTCTTTACATTGTTCACTACAGTGTTTTCATTTGCAATTCTGGGACAGAATTTTGCCTGTGTGACAGCCATTTTGGTCAGTATGCTTATCTCATCTTTTGTAAACTATGTGGAATTTGAAAAAAGGGAACATACATTATTTAACTTTGTGATTTCCACTTAACACCCACTGGCTGCTTAATAAATATTCATTATATTGAATATATGTGGCCTATGAGTTAAAAGAAAAAAAATGTGAGATAAAATTCAATGTTTAGGAAACCCCAGCTCATATATAGTTATCATTTGAATAATATGGTTAGTAAACAAACTTGAAGATAGTGTATGATTAACCACACATTTAAGTATGATTAAAAAAAATACCATCTCCTCAGCACAGAAAACTGACATAGACTTTCTATGAAATAGCTGTAATGTCATTCACGGCTTTTGGCTTTTCTCTCCCTTACACTTCACAGTAGGAATAATGGTTTCACTCAGAATAAACTCTCATTGTTATGTGACAGAACACTTGGTAGCTGTGACACCTCACTTGCGTGTGTACTTCCTTAGATTCTAGAGATTTCCTTTCATGACTGTCCTACTTCTGCTCCCTGCATTCAGCAGCTGTTATCCAGCTGCTGCACAAGCCAACTCAACCGAGCATGACCTTGAGAACATTCCTTCAAGGCCTGCAGAGCACTCTGCTCTAGGAGGTCACTGCTGCTGACACTACCTTGCTATTTTGTTCCAAGTGTATCTTACAGTGGCCTTATAATGCTGCCTTCTAGGATATTCGTACCCAAACCCCTGATGTCTGAATTCCCTCCATGGTATCGGAAAGTAGGGAAGAAAGTGATCACTATAGTGAGTTTTGGGTAGTTTATTGCTACCACTGTAACTTTTGAACCACAACAAAACACAGCAAAATTCTGTATGTCCTCTGAGAGACATGCATTTTGAAGTTTTGATGGCTGACAGCATTGTTAAGTGGAAGAACAGTAGGAAATCCAATGAGCAAACTTAGAATGTCTATTAACAATGGTTGATGGGGAGGGTATCTAGAATTCCTTTCTTGATATCATTTAATTAAAGAAATACAAGTGGCATAAAGTTCATTTGCAATTTAATAGCACATGAACTTCATGGCCACCCTGTACAACAGTGTGTCAGGGAAAAAAAAGAGAACACCTAGTGAGAAAGGTGGTAGATATGAGTGGGGTGAAAACCGAAAAAGCCTTTCATCCTACAAGACTACTACTACTAAATCATAATAATAATAAAAGGGTTACAGGAGATATTTTGGTGTTACTGAAGAACAGTATCATTATTTGCGTGATTGAAGTTTAAGTTGTCCGTCCAAAATTCCAGGTCCATATAAGTGAAAGGTGAGCTAGTAAGGCAGCCCAGGTGTTTATTTTTGCTTAGTAAGTTAATCTAGGTCACATCCATGACACAAAGATTCTCCAGAGGATAAAGCCATTCCCTTGGGAATTAACTTACCACTGTTGAAGAATTCCTTCTCTCTAGAATTTAGTACAGATAAATATATCAACAGCATTAACTTAGCCATTTTTCAAGAATTCTTTTTATCTCTACAATTTTTTAGTGCTAAATGTATCATTTGAACAACATTCAAAACAGTAATAGTGTCTCTTCTGAAAACAAAGGAACATTGGGTAAAATTATCTCAAACTATATGTTAATGTTAATAAGAGAAAGTATGTCAATTTTCAAAAAAAAAAAAAAACTAAATACATATTTCTATACTACCAAAGAAAAATAACATACGAAGGTGAAATAGAAAATCTACTAACCTCAGATGTTGCTATTTCTGTGAAGGTATTTAACGCTTGCTCAACATTAGATTTCTGTTTGGTAGCCATTAGGCAACAGTTTTCCATTATACGAAGTTGTACGTGACCCTGAGCAGTCTGTGGTTTCAGTTCTTTCAGGAGTTTTTCTGCTGTTCTCACTGCTAATTGCACAGACTCTTGCTTCTCCGACGAATTACTATATACAATTAAAAATAAATCACATACGTCTATTGCTCATGATACAACTGAGATTGAAATCAGAGCTTTGGGGACACCGGTTTCTTTTGCTGTCATTCATTTAAAAGTGATATTTTGTGAAGAATGTCACTGATTCTCTTCTTATACGAAGTGAAACAGAGTCACAAGGCATTTTTAAACAATATAGTTAAACTTAATATAGTTTCAGTACACCATTAAAAAGTCATTCACTTTAGAATGAAGAACAAAAGTCAAACTTCATATATATTTGGTAAAAGTGTTCATTTCAGACAATATAAAACTAGAATAAAAGTAGAATCATAAAATTATCAAATGGTGTATCTGCTCATTAAGCAAAAGGAAAGAAGAGGAGGAGGAATGCCAAGCACTGCCCTATTTCATTGTATCTATGCTGAACCCACTTTACATATGGGAAAACCGAGGCTCTCACATAGCTGAAATAATTTGCCAAAAGTCATATAGCGAACAGACGGTAAATGTGGGATTTCAACCTTAAGCTCGTCAGACATACACATAAAGTCTCGTCTGTTTTCCTCACCAGCCTATTAGGTCTTCAGAAATTATATATGGCTCAAAATGTAAATTTAAGTACAGTAATTTGAATATTTAATAGCAGTTTTATTATTCTATATGTACATATGCACATACATAAACTAATTAATGAAGTCCAGGCAGCAAGGCTATTGTTCTTTTCTCAGGCCTTGTTCTTTCTGTCTTCCCTAAAACATCTCACAGTGTCGGCTACCTTCTTCAAGGTTCCTCTCCTCGGACTTCTGCAACACTTTACAGCTTTGTTTCTCTTTCCACTCTGCCCTTTTCTTATCTTTTTCCTTCCTCCAGACCTCAAACGTTAGCATGCTCACAATTTAGTTCTTAGACTTCTGTTATGACATTCTCCTTATGAAGAGGCCATTTATGGAGTTCCAACTACACATACCACAATGGTGTCTCCTGAACCTGTGACCTCCCTTCTGATTCTAGTTCAGTATTTCAAATTGCTTGCAAAAGACTTCCACTTGCATGGCCTATAGTTCCATAAAAGTGTGTTACCTTAACCTTCCTAAAACAAATGTAAAATTTACAAGCCACTTCCCTGATCTAAAACTTATAGTCATCTCTGTGATCCAGCCTTAAAATCTGCCAATGAAACCTCTCACCAACTCGTTCTAATTCTCTCCCACTTGTCCATGCATCTTCCGCTAACCAGTATGCACTATGCATTGCCATGATTCCTGTCAAGTCCTACAATACTTCATATCCATTTCTGTTTTGTTCCAGCTTGAATGATTGCAGGTATTGCCTTGCCTCCTAAATAAATCAAATGCTCCTGAAAACAGAAACTACCTTTTAAATCCCCTTTACATCCTTGTACATACCCTGTCATGCCTTGTCCAATCCTGAGGAAAGGGCAAGTGATGAACGCAGATTGATAGAAACAACCTACACTTCTACACTGCTGGTGGGAATGCACACTAATACATTCCTTTTGGAAGGATGTTTGGAGAATACTTAGAGATCTAAAAATTGACCTGCCATTTGATACTATAATTCCTTTACTAGGTATGTACCCAGAAGACCAAAACTCACATTATAACAAAGACATCTGTACCAGAATGTTCATTGCAGCCCAATTCATAATTGCTAAGTCATGGAAGAAGCCCAAGTGCCCACTGACCCATGAATGGATTAATAAATTGTGGTACATGTATACCATGGAATACTATGCAGCCTTAAAGAAAGATGGAGACTTTATCTCTTTCATATTTACATGGAGGGAGCTGGAACATATTCTTCTTAGAAAGGTATCTCAAGAATGGAAGAAAAAGTATCCAATGTACTCAGACCTACTACTATGAAGCTAATTTAAAGGTTTCATATGAAGGCTATAACCCAACTATAGCACAAGAATATGGGGAAAAGGGCAAGGGAGGGGAGAAGAAGGGCAAAGTTGGGGTGGAGGGAGGGTAATTGGTGAGGCCACACCTACAGTGCATCTTAGAAGGGTACAGGCAAACCTTAATATATGCAGAATACAAATGTCTCCATACAATAACTAAGTAAATGCCATGAAGGCTATGTTAATCAGTTTGATGAAAATAGTTCAGACTGTATATGAAACCAGCACATTATACCCCTTGATTGCACTAATGTACACAGCTGTGATTTAATAATAATAATAATAAAAAAGAAACAACCACTGTTCTGCAGGCTACAATAGTGGCTAGTGGGAGCTTTGGGCTAGGTAGAACTCACTGCAAATCTTGCCTCCAGCATAACTAACTATCCGACTACATTGGTTGACTCAGCTTATTCTGCAATACTGTTGTAGAAAATAAATGAGACAGTGAATGTAAAGTACAGAGCACAAAGCTCGGCATGTAACTATAATCGTAAGGCAGTTGCTATCATCATCTGGACACTTTTTGCCATAGTTGTCACATTCCACAATTTATCTTCTTTTTGACAGAGTAATTAGGGGAGTATCTTCGTAACTTTTCTGTTTTAGGAAGACTCTTAAATGCACTTCATGCCTGTTTCAGAATAACTATTTTAGTTAAGATATATACATCTGACCTTTCATTATTGCTATCCTAGAACTTAGGTGTCTTTTGTAAAGTATTAATATCCTGCTTATTATTGCCAATAAATGCTTTTTAAAAAAAGGAAGTGTCAAATAGTACTTACCCCAGGTCTCCATCTAGATTTTCAAACACTTCCCCTCCAATGGTTTCATTATCTGGATTCAGACAGATTTCAATCATATTATAAAGGGCATTTTGGCCCCAGTCACTATCCTTCCGAGCTTTATTAAAATGTCGAAGGGCATCATTTGGTTCTCCAGTGTACCTTGTTAGATGTTTAAAAAATTATTTCAATCACTGACTACAAAATTTATACTAGTTTATAATCTGTTTGGTAAATAAAACTATTAACATATTTTCATATGTAGACATTTTTGACTACAAAGAAAAGCTTATTTTAATTGATCTACAATGAGAAAAAAAATATTAAGTAGTATTTATTTGCCAATAGATTTACCAAAGATAGAGTCCTTTACAGTATTGAAATCCTGGCTCCAGTTTTGATCTGGGGTTATGTTTCTCAGCCATTAAGAAAAATCTTGGAACGTCCTCAAGTTTTCCACATCTTCTTAGGAGATCAATCAAACGAGATAATGTCATATAATTATCTAGAAACAAATGATACTTCAGATATGTGCAACACTTTACATCTTTTGGTTTTATGGTCATAATTCTACTTCATTAAAGTATGATTTGTTTCACACGAAGTACAATTTAAACATAAGTGAAGGAATGACTCAGGGGGTATAAGTCATTAAACCAACTGTACAGCCAACTACATGAGCACTAAATGATACAGGCCGGGCTGGGCTGGTCACAGTAAAATAAGGTTCTAAATAGGCAAATCTAGAAAAATGCACAATTGTTGTGACTTCTTTTTTAATTGTTCCTTGGATCAAAACCTTCTAGAAACAGCTTCTACCTAAATAATTTGGACTCTGTAATTCAGAAGAACTGTTTTGCTTACACAGGATAAGTCATTGTTTATCAAAAGGCCACCTAGCCCACTTACTGACCAAAATCCATTTTGATAATAATGTTTGGAGTAGAAAATAAGAAATTACACTCCAGATTTTCTTTAATATAGGCATATATCTGACATGCTAGCTTGTTGTACTATAACTTTAACTTGTTTGTCTCAGTATTTTAATCTTACTTTACTTTCTTCTAAGGAAAAATAATTAATTCAGTTCTTTGATTTCAGATATAATGTCCTGGTAGGATCCTATAAAGCCTTTCCTAATTCAATCTAGTTGTCTCTTATTATTAACAGTATAACTTTTGAGAATAATTTAATAAATACTTTTTAAGATTATGAAAGTAATAGATGGATACTTTAAAAAGGAAAATATAGAAAAGTATAAACAGTAAAAAAAATCATTCATAGTTCCAACTAGAGATTATCATAATTTATTTATGATTATTATTATTATTTTTTGAGTCAGAGTCTCACTATATCATCCTCGGTAAAGTGCCATGGCGTCACAGCTCACAGTAACCTCAAATTCCTAGGCTTAAGTGATTCTCTTGCCTCACCCTCCTAAGTGGCTGGGACTACAGGTGCACATCACAATGCCTGGCTATTTTTTGTTGCAGTTATCATTGTTGTTTAGCTGGCCAAGGTGGGGTTTGAACCCGCCAACCTTGGTGTATGTGGCTAGCGCCGTAACCACTGTGCTATGGGTCCTGAGCTAGAGATTACCATATTTTGATGTGCTTTCTTTCCCATATTTATGAGAGAAAACCAATCTATAAAGATTTAAATGTAAGCAAATACAAATTTTGCTTACATTTATGCAAAATTACCTTTGCTTTCATATATACAAAACTGGAGTTATGATGGGGTTTTGATGCTGATTTAATATTATATAGTAAATATTTCCCAATTGTCATTAAACTGTTTTCCAAGACATGATTTTAATTGCTACATAACAATCTATTTTACTGAGGACTCACATTTTATTTACTTCTCTATAGTGTTTTTTGGTGTTTGGGCTCTCAATTGTCAATTTATACAGGACTGGAGATATGTAGGGGATTTGTAAAAATCTTTATAAAAGCTATTCTGATCATTATCTAAAGACTAAAACACACAAACAAAGGAAAAAAACATTTTAAAGCAATTTATCTTTTTGATTTTATTTTTCAAGAAAAGAGATGAATACTTACGATGTAGCAATTCCAGTTTTGGATATATAAAACCAAAGGACGGCATTTCCCATTTCATTGGGGATTAAAAGCAAAGACCAAACATTTTGTACATCAATGTTCACAGCAGCAGCATCCCCAGTAATCAAAAAGTGCAAAGAGCCTCAAATGCACATCAACAAATGGATGGATAATCAAAATATGTATACAGATACAAAAATATTACTCAGCCTTAAAAGGAAGAAAACTGTGACACGTACTACAACAAAAGGACAAATGCTGCATGACATTACTTACATGGGGTACCTAAGAATAGTCAAATTCATAAAATTAGAAAGCAGAACTGTGGTTGCCAGGGGCTGAGGGGAAAGGGAAATGGGGAGTAGTGTACAGAGTTACAGTTTGGAATGATGAAAAACTTCTGGGAATGGATGATGTCGATGACTTACATACACATCAATGAGTCACTTGTACTTAATGTCACTAAACTGAACCCTTAAAAATGGTCAAGATGATACATTTTATGTTATGTATTTTTTTCTACAACAAAAGTAAAATATGTTAAAAAGAAACCACTGGGGGCTCTGCAACTATTCAACTATGATTTTAATGTATGTCAAAATTATACAGGTTGACAATATCATCATTTTTCTGCCCTGAGATATAATCTTGAGTCTACAGATTTTGTTCTTGACTGATAGTATCGCTAAAAGGCACAGCATGATAAAAATATGTTTTCAGAAAAAGGTAATTTAAATATTCATCTTGGCTGGAACATGTTCTCCTTAGCAAAGTACCTCTAGAATGGAAGAAAAAGTATCCAATGTATACACCCCTAAGATGAGGCAAATTTATATCTTTCAAGTGAAGGCGACAACCCAATTATTGCACAAGAAGACGGGGAAAGGGGAGAGGGAGGGAAGGGAGG